>VXAU01000760.1:2292173-2362435 GCA_013399695.1 Formicarius rufipectus
GACTTTGACATGAAATAATTTACCAGTACGTAGAACAGACATCAAAAATACAAAATACGGAGGGTTTGCATGTTCGCCAACAGCAAACATAACAGAAATATGTAAAATAAAAACACACTGTGCTTGCTTTCCGCTTTCCTTGGAAGACCTTTCTTTCCTTTAGCTAATGGGCTGTCATGATCTGATAAGTAGCTCACCCAAGCTTGTCTTCTGGACTGTTCCCTGCCAGGACTGAAGGGCCCCTTTGGTTCAGCCTTCCCCAGTATTTGGCCATTACACACTCCACACTGATCAAACACGTTATAGTTGGCTCACTGGTTTCAAACTCGGATCATTTGTTGTTTTTACAGGGGTTTTAAAATTTAACCTAATCTGTACTGCCACATTCAGTACAACTGTCTAAAGGGCTCCAGTCTGTAGTCTATTACATGCAAAACAAACTACCCGTAGGGAGAGCAAATAAAGAGAACCACATGGGAAGACAGATCATTTCTCCAGTTTACTGTCCAACAATGTAAACACATAAAAGACGCCACATTTCTTCCTGTGGACTCCAGGGGTGTGCAGCAAGGCTCTAATTCACCCCACTGAGGGAAGAATGTGCACCAGAAGTGCTTCTCCTCCTTCTGCACATTTGCTGACCGGTTTCAAACCTGTTCTGTGGCATCTGGCTGCTCCAGATCCCTGGTGGGGACAGGAGGACAGGGAGAGAGGAAGAATGTGAAGAGCCTCAGGGGAGGGGAGGCACAAGAGGAAGACTGCAGAAAAAAATAGCCAACATCCTTCTCTTTCCTGGGTGCTCAGCTGGGCAAGCATTTGCTTGGCTAGGCAGCTCTGTCACTCCAGCAGTGCTGGGGTTACACTCTCCTTCAGCTGTAACTTTTCCAAATTCAGTTAAGAGCCCTCCAAAATCAGAGCCACCTTTATGAAACAGAGACTCCTGAAATTCACATGTAACTACGATTTGCAAATTGGGAATCCCTATCCTTAAACAGGCATCTTGGCAGAATGCAGAAACTCCTTAATTTCCTTAAGAACTTTCTCAAGGGCAAGAGGCAGTATGGAACATGCTGATGAATGAAAATTCCCAAACCTCCCATAAAATGGGAAGTGGGATGAAAAGGCCACACCTTCAGCAGCTCTGAGAAGCCTGGAGAAAACCAGACTGGCTGGCTGTACTTGGTGGAAGAGACGACTTTTTATGACAAAGTTCTCTTTTAACTTATTCTGATTCCCTTGAAGCCTGCTTGATCTTCTGGAACTGTTTTAATCTAGTTGAGTTCATATTCTGCTTACCTTTGGCTATTTTTCATTCTTTCCTCTGATATGAAAGAATCTATTTCCCACCATAGAGAGCTGTCCAGATTTTTTTATTAGTGTTTATTTTTACATCACATCTGAAACTGAACAAAACTTACTTTCATTAAATTGTTTCTTTTAAAAAGTACGACCATTCACAGAATTCCAGCCATTAGCTGACTTTTTTTCTCCAAACATCTGAAGAACAAAAAAATCCCTTTCAGTTTTTGCTTTTAGTGTTTGGTTCTGGTTTTGGGTTTTGAGGGAGAAAAGTAAATACAGAAATTTAAAAACAAGAACAGCTATACTGTGAACACAGACATAGTTTGGAATGTCAAGTGTTTAGAGTGAAATGAGAAAGATGTAATGAACCAACAAGTATTGACCTATTAACAATCTACTCACATCAGGACAAGACAGAATACTAACACATTCAAGTATAGGTATTTTGGTATTCTGCTGTTGCACAAAGTCCCCATCTGGCTACAAAACTTTAATACACACTCTGAGGTTTTAGACACTTCTAAAGCAAATATGGAAAATTCAAAACAGGCTACTTTATTAAAAATACTAATTTCCTTACTTGTTCACTCTGTTGCTAAAACATTTATTCACAGCACCACAGGAGCTGACAGATGTTTGTGAAATACTGCTGGATCCCAGCTTTAAAATTTAAAATATGTATTTAGCTTGCATGATACAAGCAAGTAAGAGAAAAGAAAATATGTGCAAAAACAGCAACACAGAAATCCCGAAGCACCATGTTGCTGCCTAACTGGCACAGGATTCTTTCTCATTTAATCTCCATTAGTAACATTTCAGAGCAATTTCCCCTAAACAATACAACCAAAGTCCATGCAATAAAAGCTGTGCCAGATCATTACAGGTACACGTGACTATAGTTACACATTGATTTTATGCTTTTCATGATGCAGAAGTCATCCTTACCTCCTTACTGAAGATTTTAAATGGACCAGCACACTAGCATTTAAAGGATATTTATAACACATGGTATCGATCCAGACAACAACAACCTTCTTGATAGCCTCACTTGAGTTAAATTAAACTATAATCTAAACAATATAGCTGAGCTCAAGTTTTGAACCAAAAACATCTTGAAATTGAAGCTCCTCAATTCTGATCCCTACCTAAGGATCAGAAAATAAAGCTCAAGGAGCTTTGTAAGTGCCCCATAACTGTCCCACAAACTCCTTCCTGCTCTGATCTTGCTTATCACTGAATCTTAGCAGGTCTAGTCCTCCTGGCCTTGGCTCATTCCAAGCAGTGTCCTCCCTACAGCACAGCCATGTGCCTCCTCCTCACAGGCGGCCGCGCATCCCACCAACAGCGACCACAGGTTTCCAGCACCTCTCCTGAGACGAGAGACTGCACAGCTTTCCAAAACAGCTCCTAAGATGTACATGCAAGCAATGGCACCCATTTTTGCAGAGGATAGTTACTCAGTTTCCTTAAGTGCTTATTCATTCCTTCAAGAATTCCTCCAGTTTCAAGGCAATAAGTAATAACAGATCCAGGCAGAGAGTTTGCAGAGAACCTGCCTCAAGCTCTGCCACAGCAGAGTGGGCCAGGAACCACAGCAAAGCCATGAGAAGCAGAGGGCACTCCAGCTTCAGTGGACAGACAGAGAGAGGCAGGGATGGCAACTGGCTGATCTCACAGAAAGTAGCACAGTTTGAAGACATTCAGAGCAATTTTTAACAAGGTAATCACATCTGTTCTGCCTCCTTGGCTGAGCTCTTAGATGTTTCTGGAAGGCAGTGGAAATCTTCATTAGGTTACTATAAAGAGGGGGAGACTGCAGGAGAGGCTCAACAAGCGGCCAGAACTCCTCCTATAACCCCAGTGTACTTTACAGTCAAAAAGTGCCATTTTTCTAATCTGTTCCTTGAACACCTAGTGAAGAAACAGAGCTGAAATCTCACCCAATGGATTCTGCTAAAAGGCACAGCCTCTTTTAGTTTCATTTCCAGTTCCCCTTATCAGGCATTTACAAAGCCCTGCTGTGTGAAGGTACTGCAGGGCCCTTCCCTTGACTTTGACCTCTCCAGGAGCAAAGTTAAAAAGCTTTGCCCTGAGACAAGGCAGGTACACGTAGCAGGTTACAAGCTTTCCTGGCTCTTCAGCCAGCTGACAGATAGTGCTTCACCCTGGGGATTCCCATGCCTGGTGGAGCAGGAACAGTGAAGGTCGGCAGCAGCCCCACACCCACTCCAACAGCTACCAACAAAAACGTTCACAGAAAACCCGAGCTCCAAAAGAACCAAATATAACATGAGTTCAGATCACATTTGTAAATTACTCTGAAAGAGCACAGGAATAGTTTTTTTTAATATACTGAAGCATTTAATTTAGGTATTTTCAATAGAGAAATCTTCCTTCTAAAGTGGCATTTTCCATTAAGGTAAAAAAACAACATGGATTAAACCTAAGCATAAATATAAAAGATGCAACCACTCTTTACAGAAGGAAGGGCCAGAACTCACAAAATGCTCTATGATGGCCCATTATTTAGCCTCAAGAATGAGAAAGTGGAACACAAATACATTCTGCTATTCATTCAAGTCTTACCATGACACTTGGAGGAAAGGGAATGCCTGAGGAACTGGCCCTTCCCCATCTCCATCTCCAGAACCCAGTGGCTGTTGAGTCGTGACAGTTTCCTGTAGCCTTTCACATCCCTTCTCTAGAGGACAGAGCAGACCAGCACTCATCCAAACACTTCATGTGCTCTTCCTTCAGTACACAGCCTTGCAGGACAGTACATTTCTGCATGTCCTTCAAATGAAAGTGAGTTTTTTTCTCATTCATTTTCAGTCTGTGCTCGTCATTCACCTCGGGGGACTAACCATAGGATGATGACCACAGTGATCCTGCACTGGTCAATGAGCCATTGAGAACTGCAAGAGTCTAAGCAAACCGGTCTCCAAGGTACAACAGCACACAGCAGGGCAACAATAGGCATTTAATGACTAGTGAAAAGGGATTTTACTTCCCTCCCTGACACAGGACAGCAGATAGACATTCTACATAAACTCAGAAAGACACAATTAAAAAAGCACTGGTGCATGGAGTACATCGGGTTGCATCTGTGATATTGAGAAACTATACCCAGGACACACCAGGCCAGAAAGACATGTCTGGCCAGAAAGGCATGTCAAGCTTGCCTTCAAACACAAATGCAAATTTTAGTTTACCATACTACCCCAATACCTCTGCATGCTATACTCCTACTCATAAAGTGAAATGGCATTTGTGCATGACTGGATCCTGCACCTCCCTCTCTACATTGCAACATCTGCAGAAGTGTGAAGGTCCAGGAGTGGCCACTCAAGCAAGCATGTAGCCAAAGCAGCCAAGAAAATGCAGATGACAGCCTGCAGGAATAGGACAGTAGGGGATGGTAATTAGTAGCTGCGCACATGTGATACAGACAACATTACTTTAACAGGAGCAGTATTGTTTTAATTTAGGTACCACTGGAAAGACCAAAACTGGCTCACAGAAATGCCTATGTGGAAGCATGAATCTTGCAAGTACTTAAGGGAGAAGCATGCCCTTCCCCATCAGT
Source organism: Formicarius rufipectus (assembly GCA_013399695.1). Taxonomy (NCBI): domain Eukaryota; kingdom Metazoa; phylum Chordata; class Aves; order Passeriformes; family Formicariidae; genus Formicarius; species Formicarius rufipectus. The sequence goes on from VXAU01000760.1 coordinate 2,297,062, forward strand.
TTCCTCAGTGCTTTCATCCTTTTGACCCTTTGCTGCTCTTGCAGTTAGCTGATAGCTTCAGAAGGCTGGAGGACAATGGGATCGTTTATAAAGCATGAAGTAATTAAAAGATACGAAAAAACAGCAAACATTTCACAGGGTCCATATGCTTAGCAACATTTTCTTGCCTCATGACAGAGCCATCTGCCCATTGCCCCTCCAGGCTTCTTTCTGCATTTGGCTACCCCAGATGCCATGGCTTTCTCCAACACTCTCCAGGCACTTCACATCCTACTAACTCCTGGCTCTGAGACATGCCTACAATTCCCTTATTTGTGAGTGAAAATATTAAAAAAAAATACTTAACTAGAGAATCAGCAGATGATCTGTGGTAACATTTCTTTTGCTTTCCAGAAATGAGCTTATTACCCAGAGACAGCAAAGTGTGCATCACAATTCCTGCATGGAAAGCTCAGCCTGAGCGGGCTCCAGTATTAAAATGACAATCTGTAATGATGATGAGCACTTGAAGACAGAACATTCAAAACTGGGAAGTCAGAGATTACATGCTCCCTGAGAAGAACCCTAAAAAACATTTTTCCTAGCAAATCCCACAAAACGGTACTCCAAAGTCAAACTGAATGACAGGGAGTAATTGAATGACAGATTATGGATCACCCCCTGAGCTGCACTCCTGATCTAAGCAGCTTCCAGAAGAGGACAGCAGAAGAAACAGGGCATGTGTAAAACCACTCTGGTAGTCCTAACCCCATAAATCACAGGTTTAAGGATTAAGGGAGAGAAACTGCATCCAGACAGCCCACGTGTGGACCCATCCTCTATGAACCGATTAACTACTCAGACACCCAGAGCACTCACCGTAGTGAATAAAAACATTCATCTACACTTTTAAGGAAGCATTCCCTTTGGTTTCTTATACATTTAGCTCCTAAAAATTTCACAGGATGTACCAATCTTTATAGTATTCATGATTTCATGCATTTGTATCACTTCTCCATGCAGTTACCTCTTTCCAAGCAGAAAAGTCACCTCCTCAGGACTTTCTAAACAGGATGCTATTCCATTGCCATTTTCTACTATCACACTAAAAGTTCACTACAAGATAAATTAACAAAGAAATACCACATGGAATTTTTTTCCATGTACAATGCCGCCTTGAACAACAAGAATAATTTGTCATTTTCTTTCCTCTCATCTATTCTAATCTGCTGCCCTTCTTGTCTTTCAGAGTTAAATGACTAGAGAAAAAGTCCATTGTCTTTGTTAGGCCAACACACAGCTACATCTGAGTGGAAAATAAGCAGTCATTCTTTGAACTGTAGGTAGTAAATTTTGTGCAGCATTGATAACATCTTCTGCAGACCCATTTTAATAATTAACAACTCTGAGACTGTTGGTGAGATCGATATTCAGAAGAACTGAGAGTTCATTTCCAAAAACTAGGAAGGTGTCAGCAGCTGCAGTCATGGCAACTAGTACTTCCATCCAAGCTTCTAGATCAGTGATTGTTTATCAAATGCCTTGCTAAGTGGAAACCATGTTTGCCAACTCCTTTTCTATTCAGGCCAAATACATTTTTAGAGCCACAGTGCTCAATGGGATTCTTTTGATCTTTCCAGGCCTTCAGAATGTGTCCAAAAGCAGTAATTTGCCTCCCCGTACTCATGAGTAGCACAGGTAGGAGGGAGGCAGACCCTTCACTATGCAAGCACCAATTCTGCATTCAAGAGCTACACAGGCACAGCCTCTTATTGTCACAAAAGTAATACTGATAACACTGAAGTAGCAGTAGGATCAAGGTGTTGCAACAACACTTACAGGCACAACAGATTACAGCAACACAAGTCCTCGGGGAAACTCATGATTTTCTTCTCTGTGTTCTCCTCATTCTTTGTTGAGACACCAATCCTTTGTGAAATGTTTCTCTACTGCACCCATATATGTCAGGGAATAGAATTTAGCCTTTTCTAAGAAAGTCTTCTTTTAAAAACATGTTCCAAAGTAGCAGCTGGGCAGAAAAGCTGTCTTTCTCAGCAGGATATGAAGTCAGCTTTGCTAAACAGACTTACCTGAAACCTCCCTGGAAATCTGTAAGCACAAACAACTGAAACAACCCTCTTCATAAGACATAGTACCATCTGCACAAGCACCATACATTCTGATCTCAAAACACAGAAAAAAGATTGCAAGCATAACTCTGTCACTCCAAATCAGAGGAATCAGTGCACAGTTTAAATGACCTGTTGAAATCTGTCACTTGTGAGCCTGAATAAGGCTTATTCTTGGTTTATAAACCAGCAAACCCTTATTTCTGACTCATAATCCAGTATTAACAATCCCTTCCTGGAGACTGGATGACAGAGGAATTTTAAGTGAGGGTTCACTGACAAAAGCACCCTTTCATGAGCACTGGATCTACAACAGCAGAACAGGGTAAGGATGACACTAGTCAATGTAGTAACACCAGCATGGGTTTGTACTAAGACCTCAGAAAAGAAAAACAAAAAAATTATTAATTGTAAGAATGCACACTCACCTTGTAAAACTCTAACCATAATACAGCAGTCTCCAAATTGTCAATAAGCAGCACTACTGTGAGCAGAGCTCCGCTGGGACCATCATGAGTGCTTTGAAAACTGGCATTTATGAAGTATGTGCATCAGGAAGAGTTCTGAGAGCAGTTTCCCTGAAATCACCTCCCGTATTTACTGACCTTCAAGGGCAAAAGAGGAACTCCAGTTGTTTACATAAGCTGTACCAGAGGGAAGTAGATATGTGGGGCTGTCTTGGCATGTAAGCAGAAAAGTTACATCCATACGGGGACTTAAGGTGTGGAGATTGCATTCCATTTCTAAATTCATTACTGTGCATATTCTATTTGCATAGGTAATGACAGGTACACCTTTCTAAATAGAATAGACTAACACATACTTAACATTCTGGCTAAACCACTGAGAAGAAACAACACAGCCCTGCCTTTGAGAGAGACAAACAACAGCTCTTGGCCTCTGCTGAAGGAGTTGAGAGACTTCTGTCGGGCTGCCCTGCCAGTAATTTGTATGACAGGTGCACACAATGGGCAGCCTGTGCAGGACAGCAGCTCGGGGCATGCCTGCAGAGCTTGCCTTGAGTCTGAATTATCAGGCAGTGACACGCCTTCTCTATTAAGAGGCATCACTGACCATCTCACTGCTTTGGAGAGCCTGCAGTGCTCCTTGGGGAAAATCCAGCCATAGTTCTCAATATACCGGTCATCACGTTTAACAAGAGAATATCCACAGCAACCTTTACTGATCCCAGCAAACCACCACCAAGCGCAGCACTGGAGAGCCAAAGCTCCCTTCGAAGCTCCAACAAGTGGCTGCTGCCGCCGTCGATCCGAGTCACACAGAGCGCTGACCAACACACAAGGCACAGAACCAGGCACAGACACTGCTTGACGGAAAGGCGGAGCCAAATCCCTTCAAGCGCCGTGAGATCCGGCGGTGGGGGAGCAGCCGAGCTGCAGGCCAGGCTGCTGTCCCAGCGCTCTCTTACCTGGCATCAGGAACACACGTGGGGAAAGGCTCTTCCCGGCGATCCTGGCACAAGGAAACCCACTCCCCAACACTGACCCGGCTTGGTCACCAGTCAGCCAAAAGACAGCGATCCATAATAAACCACATTCGATCCTTCTCCAGGCACAGGAGCCGACCTGAACCTCAGCTCCTCAAGTTACAGGAATACTTTATAAAACCTCCCTGTAACAGCTTCGTTTTCCTGGATGGCCACGAAAGGCCGTCGGGGTGACCTGAGCTCACCTCGAGGGGTCGGGAAACATAAAGTAAAAGACACAGAACTTTCATTTCCTCAGTGAACTACTAAGAAATAAAAATTAATAAGTTAAAAGGTGTAGACCTGGCGGAAATGGCATTTCAGCCTGGGATGGCATTTCAGCCCCCCGGCCCTGGCACGGCCCCGGCTGTCGCGCACTTACCATGGTGTGGCAGCGCAGGATGGAGCCTGCACGGCCCGGCCCGGCCCGGCCCGGGTGGCTCCGGCCGCGCCCCGCCCGCCCCGCGCCAGGTGAGGCGCGGCCGAGCGCGCCTGCCCACAGCGGCACCGCCCGGCCGGGGGGCAGGGCTGACACCGCCCCGGCCGCGGCTCCGCACACCCCCGCGGTGCTCGCCAGCATTCACACCCTAAAGGCACGGGTGGATCTGCTGGCGCGATCGCTCTGCGGCCCATCTCCATCAAAATGAAACGCGGATAGTTGAAATACCTTAAATGGCTGGGCTTTGCTAACCTGTGCTTTGTGATGCAGCTGGATGAGGGGGCAAGGCGTGGGCAAATCCCTCTGACCTCTGGCGGGATTTGCTGATAAGCAGCTGGTGCCAAAAGAATGTGTAACATTCACAGACTCAGCACTTGAATCAAAAGCTCTAAATCCAGGCCTAAGGCTTCTCAGGCCTGTACCAGGAGCCTGATCCAGGTGCAAACTACCACATAAGCATTGTAAGTCTTCTCATGGTATGCTCAAGTCCCATGTTCATAGTCTAAAGGAGACATCCCCCAGCATACAGCATGCATCTAGTCCCAAGCTGAGCATGTCTGGATTCAAGATATGGATCACATCTGCTCAGGGAAGAGCTGTGCCCTGCTCTTGTGTACAGTGGTGGATGCATCTGAGTCATCATGAGAAAGGGAAAGAAATCCAAAGGGGCTTGGGGACTTCAAGGGACATTGTGGTGTCAATGATAATCCCTCTTCAGCCTCGGGCTTCAGCAAAGGGGGAGAGATCCCTGGCCAAAAGCAATTCTGCATGTATACCTGAGAGGGCAAGTGGGCTTAAATCTGCTCCCAGTTGGAAATGCCTGTTTACAAGAGCAGAGAGCAAATGCAGGTGTGTGCTCCTTATCCTCATTTAACAGTGTAGAAGTAATTTCCACATTTCCCTAAGCAAGCATGATCCTACTCCCCTTGGCCTTCCAATAATCTTATTTTTGTCTATATAGACACATTTTTCACAGAGCCCTTCACTGCTGCTTCCTCAGTTCTGGTTTCTGCATGTTTCAGCCCCATCCCACCAAGCAGCACATCACATGCTGTGCTGTGATGCTCCCAGCTGTCACGGAGTGCTCACGTTTCCCTTGTGCACAACACAAGAAGTCCCAGCAGCCTACAGATCTCACTGATACTTCATCTCACTTGCCCCTGGCCTCTGTTCTTCCTGAGTACACATCCCAGGCACACAAAGCAGTACCATTTACAGCCTCAGGAACACACACACACCGTGCCATGCTGCCAGACTGCACTGGCCTCACTGGTTTTGCAGGGGCACCATCTTGCCTCGGGTACACCTGCTAAAGACACACTTTCATCAACATCTGTTAAAGCAGAACAAAACCTTTTACTAGAGCCTCTGAAAGGTAGCTGGGATGAGTAAACAGGCCACACGTAGTGCAGTGCCTACACTGCCTTTCCCAGGAGGTAAACATCTGCCTTCCCCACAACCACGTTCGTGCTCCTGTCCCTTGCAGCCCCCAGTTCTGCCTGCTGTGGCCCATGCAGAACAACAAAGCTGACTGCACTTAGACCCAAACATGCCACTGGTGAACTGGGACTGTTCACAGCCACCACTGCAGCACTAGGAAAGCCAGGTCTCCGTGGACACAGAACCGGATTTGCCTGACAGGCAAGAACATGGACACTACAGTGCAGCTGTACTACAGAAGTGGGGCATCAAACATGCATCTCCAAAATGAAGTAAAAATTCAAGGATGAACATACCCTACCTATGTAATTTACTCAGGTGATGGACAGTGAAATTTTTTTTTTTTTTTGCTTAACAACCATTTCCCAATAATCTTACCTTTCTATGCAAAGACCTTACCTAATTAGGCCCATAAACTCAAGAGAACTAGCCTGCTGCTTTTGTGTTTTTGCAAGTAATCAGAAAAAAAGCAGCAAAAAACACATCATGCATACAGTGCACATGAACAGCAGTGGTCAAAATCAACCCATTATGGCCAGTCTTGGAAGTTGGCAGAGAGGAAAACCCACAGAAAAAAGGCTGCTGATACAGGATCATGCCTAAATTAGATGCTTTCCAGCTTACAAAGCCAGGCTGCACTTAATGACTGCCTAACTAGCCATGGTTAGGAGTTGGAATTCTTCCCTTCCTGCCTCTTGGCCACTAGCACTGTGTACCTGCATAATGGTCTCATGAAGAAGATAACCATCTCCTAATGGTTCCTACGTGGGGAGTTTGAGTTACCAGTGTCTCAGCAAGGGAAGCAGGGGGAGGCAGCTGTAGCAGACAGTTGTGCCAGGTGAACCACTGGGGTGAACTCATTCCAGTAAAATGCCATACCATGGACTCCATCCAGTCCTTGTCTTATGCCCAGTTAATTAATTTCAACATGAAAACCTGGAAAGTAACACAAATTTATTTCTCTAACTCAAAACTTCCACAAAAGGCAGTATTGAGATCCTTCTCTTTTGGCATCTGCCTCTGCCTGGAAGAAAATGTTCATACTCCTTTCTTGAGGGTCCTTGGAAATAGACTTTTAAGAGAGGCAAGCACCTTTTTTTACTGCTACTAGATATTGTATCCTCTTTGCTCATATTCCAGTCTTCTAGCAGCCTGTAGCATTCAGAAGCAGAAAACGTTCACACCAAGAGTTACAGTGGATTTAATGAGCCTTGTGTGCCTACAGCTGCTGTAAGAGCATCTCTAGCTCCTAGTTCTGGTGAGTTTGGGCATTATTAATTTGAAAAAACATCAGTGCTAAAATGTCAGATGCCTAAATCTGCAACAGGCTTTGTCTTAGACCCTCCTAATATCTACAAGATTTATGCACTACAGAAACTAATCGTGGACCATATAAGTAAAGCTGCATATTAACTAATGATTTACAACTGACTGGAAGGTGATGTTCCTGTATATTTCCAGAGAAACAAACAAATCCTGACAGCTTCAATTAAGAGACAAACTACTGTCTAAAGAACAGCAGGGATTGAACAAACTATAACATTCTCATTTCCTTCTTAAAAAAAAAAAAACAAAAAAACTTCTGGGGGGAAAAAACCAAACAAACAAAAACAAAAAACAACAAAACACTCAAACATCTTTTTATTGCAGAAAGAAGGCTTTTTACTGACATTGAGTACCACAACAAATGAGGCAGAATATTGACCATCTACCTGATCCGAGCCAGCACATGCCTTGGGGTCATTTTTCAGCACCTGAACTGAGCTCACAGATTACTTCAGGTAAGTAGCCCTGTGCAAACCAAGATGTTGAGGCTGATGAAACCTCCACTTGGTGATTTTTATAGGAGACCTGCTGTACAGGTTTTTTTCCACTTGATACTAAGTCTGTGGGGGAAAGAAAAAACTTTAAAAGCCCAATCTAAATTCAGCTGCAGGAGGTAGCTTTTAATTGCACTTTGGATCAATAGAGAAGCAACCTAACTCTTGCTCTTGGTTACTAGGCAGGGAATTGTACTTTTCCAGACTGCTTTTCATATGTTCCCTTTTCCTTATTTTTTCACACAATCTGGATTCTCCACAATTTAAGTGCAGAACAAAGCATTCATATCACTAGAGTACATACCAAATTATATATCTGTACCAGAGATTTTTGGTACCTTATCAGGAGCAACAGCATGCTCAGTAAGTAGTCCCAACATTTAAGTAGTTTGAAGTATTAGAAAAGTGTTAAAAATAGCAATCTAAAATCCTTAAAGCCTGTAATGAAGTGATAGAATACACAAGCACTTAAAGGGTAACAAGTAGCACTTCATTTAATTTCTTAGCTGTATAAAATTAAGAGGAGGCCAAAAGGTAGACACACATTAATAAAGCTCCATCCAGAACTCTGCTTCAATCACAGAAAATGTGTTATTGTAGCCCTCTTGTGTTCAGATGGATTTACAGCTTTTAGATCTACAGTGCCCTTCCTCACCACCCCTGAAATCACAGCTCTGCATGCTTTAACCACACTGCCAGCCAGTTCTTCACCCTATACACCTTCCCTCAGTTTCTTTCAAGTTTTTCCTCTTCCCATCCTGGTTGTAAAAATCTAAATTACTCAGACCATCCTCCTGAAACAGCAGTGTTCAGTTGGTATATTCACAACATAAAACGAGAGAACTGCTGTTTTGGGGTAGGAGAACCAAGATACCCCTCATTGCCTGTAAGCATACTTATATTCCCAGCATTTCTCCTCCATTAAGGAACTGTAATGAGCAAAAATTACAGCCTTTTTTCTCTCCTTTATTTAATGCCCATGAGATTAAGTTTTAAACCGAGTGTCCCACAGACCCCCTTTAGACATGTGCAATTATTTACCCTCATAAAACTCACTCTGACCTTCTCCAAGACCTGTTTATTCCAGACCTTCTCTACCAGTCACAAAGATCTAAAAAATCTGTTGTCCACCACTCAGCTAGGACACTGCACAGAGCTGTAGGAGGTAGTTTCTGACCTGCAAACGCTGTAGCAAACCAAAGAGAAAATTATGGCTACACTGCTATGGGTGTTTAATGGGACAGAGTCTGGTAACTGAGGATAAGGTAATGGGTTGTTTCCTAAACAACACTCACCTTCCATGTCTGCTGCCTCTGTCATCCTTTATTCAGCCACTGCTAGACTAGCTCACTCTTATGGATCAGGAGGTTCAGGTGAGCAGGTCAATTCAAGCAGTTCAAGAGCTGCTATCACCAGTCTCAAGAAGCCAGACTCCAACATGGATGTGCTGCTGTGGAGGAAACCCAGAGAAGGAGCCATAAACTATGAGAGAAAGAAGGAGAAATTAATGAGAACAGAGAAAAGACAAAGGACAGTACTAGAACAGAAAAAACTGCTGTGGCTTAGCAGCAATGTCATCAAAGAGTAGTGGCAAGCAGTGCCCCCTCTTGATCAGCAACAGAGGGGTGGCACTTCAGCTCCTAAGAGTTTGAGTTTTGACAGACACATGCATGTAGATTCCAAGAGCAGCTGAAACCATAAGGAAAACAGGGTTCAGAATCAATAGAGATAGTGACAGGCACGGTATCTTCTTTACTTGAAAGACAGCTATAGTAATAAAACTAGGAGCAAGTTAAACCCTATTCTGTGTCTTTCCTGTAAATAAGCTGAAGAGGAGAAAAGCATGTACCTCCACAACTCGTGTCTTTGTGATAAAAAACAATTTAGAAATGAATATACCAAATATTCTGCAGAAAAGCCAGTCAATCCCCCCCAAATTAATAAAACACATCAAGAGTAATTCAAAGAATATTCTTCTACTTCTCTGTGAGCACAGATTATATACTAAAACTGGTAAGGGAACCTGGGTACACATGTGAGTTGGACAGCAATTCATTCTGACAAACCTGAGCTGCCTGTATGTTGGGGGGTGGAGAAAGGTTCATATTTAGAAGTAGAAAGCAAAGTTTCTAATGACCCTATATAGTTCATTGTATTCTTTGACAGTTTAATTTTATGAAAAAACTTGTACAGATTTTATTACTATTATTTTGATGCTTTCTTCCATTGCCAAGGTGATAAAACCAATAACACTGTCTTTGAATCTGTTTAACAGTTAGCTTTTATGTGAGTTTAGGAGACTAAAATGGCTACCTAGAACCCATGCCCTTAAGTTCCTCCAGAAGGACAAAACCATTTTTGTGGGATCACTTGATACCAGTCACTTAAGAGATCCCTGAGAAGACTTGCCTTATGCATATGAGAGAGGCAGAGAAAGCCTTCAAAGGCCACATTGCAACTCACTGTAAGATGGTTGGTTGATGACAAAAGTTTTTTAAATGTTAGGCTGGCAGAAATTCATAATCTTCTGTCAAGTTTTATCAAGGCATTTCACTGTCAGCCAGGTCATTCAGCAATGAGGACTTTGTCTAAAAATAAAAAAAACTTGGAAAGCTTTCCTTTGGAAGTATGTAATAGTAAATCTGATCAACATAAAAATCTGTCCCTTTTCTGCATCTAGTGTATTCCAAATCTCTCCAATGAGTAAAGTCAACACCACAAAAACCCCTCAGTTACTATGACCTGGCACACAGCTATCTGAAATTTAAATGAAGTTTTCGACATAAGGAATGTCAGAAATCACCTATGCAATCTCAGTTAGAAAACCAATACATGTCTTTTTCTGCTTTCACTACAAGCACATGATTTGCAGTTCTCCAACATTTTCAAGTCTAACTAGAGTTCATATGCTTTATTTAAAACATAAGATGATCTACATAGACCAAATAGGAACTTGAAAACAGGGCACTGTGCCTTGGGAAAGGTAAGAAGTTTAAGCTGATCAAAATGAGACAAGTCTTGTTAAAAACCAAACAACCCCCCCTCCCCACCAGTATTATATACTACACCCTTCCAAAGTACCAAGTTTGTGAAACTCTTTCAGATCTCCTCCGTGGTTCTCAAATATCCTGAGGAAGCAGTGAGCTACAAAGCCAGACAGTACTGTCCTTGAGCCTGTGAAGGCTGTGAGCAACTGTGAGGAGTAAGGCGCTTCCCAGATTTCCTCCATTCTTTCTCTGTGAGAAGGCATCACAACACAAGTGTAATCACCTCTTGTGGCTGCAGTTTGTGTCCTCTGTATGTATCATATTGTAGACTCTGCTCACCCCATCCAGCAAAATTAGCATTCTTTTAATACATCAGACAGGTCCAGGGGATCACAGGAAAGGGGTCAATCCTTTGATACTCTCTAGGTAACCAGAGAGGAGGCCTACGTGAGCTGGCAAACATCACTAACTGGGACCACATAGCAGTTGTTTGCTTCTCAGCTCACTGGCCTTTACCTTGCTGCAGCTCATTCCGCCCCAGTACAACACTCCCATCAACCTAGAATTTGGACATGGGTCATGGAAAGGAGGAGCCAGAGTATACAATGGGGGTTGTACACTCACAGACTGGAAATAAAAATGGATCATCCAAATAGACTAAATGAATATCAAGAAATATTTTATTGTACATGTAATCAAAGTTTAAAAAACAGACAAGAAGGAGCAAAGGACACATTTATCTAGCATCTCTTAACTATGCAGGGTACAGAAATATAACCAGTAAAGAATTAGCACATATTAGTACCCTTTGCTCCCCTTCCCTGTCACAATGGAGGAGGTTACACAAGCGAGATCAGTAATGCTTCAAATCAAGGCTTCTCAGTAATTGCACACTTGAGCTAACATCGTTGAAGGATGTTCGGTTTCATGAGAGAGTGTGCACCTTCAAAATACTTGTTTATATACAAACCCACTTTCTCTTTAGTGGTTTGTAAGCATTACTCATTCAACACCAACAGTATACTTAAGAGACTAATTAGTGGCTATAATTGTCTTGTTATATCTGAACTGACACTATCTTTAAGTACATCAATTATAGAAAATAGATTTCTTAGGCAGTAGAGAATATATTATCTAGGGGCAAAAACGTAAAGAAGCAGAGGAAGTATTCACAGGGAAAGGAGTGGGGAGCTGCATGCTGAGCATGGAGTACATTGACTAATTAGAACTAAAAAAGCTGAAGCTCTGGAGTGGTAGCTGCAGAGGAGTTACACCTCAGTGTCATTGGTGTAAGTTTCAGAATGTCTGGTTTGAAAAATGTTTCTCAATCCCTCAGCTTAATTCATGCCATGGATCCTCCTTACCTACCACAGTAGGCTCTTGAACAGTTCTAGCACTGTATCTCAAGTTCTGCCTTACATGCTGCAAGGAAGGCTTCCATTCTCTTCCAGAACCAAATAGGAACAAGTCTGAAAGTGAATGCAGAGCATTATGAGGGTTTATTCACCTTGCAACCACTCAGTTTCCTTCCTCCTAATTTAGAAGGGTGAAGACCTGCAGAGCAGAAAGCTGCAACTGCTTTTCCAGTACAAACTGATTTTCTCTCAATAGCTTAGAAATAAGCCTTCCCAAAAAAACTCAGCTATACAGCATGTAGCAAGAGTTGAATCAAATCACTGTGACAAATGCTAAATCCTCAACTGAAGGCAAGACAAGTTTTGAGATTCCCACAAAGGACGGATTCGTTTATTCTTCAGTGGTCCAATACAGCTAACAAATAAAGACTCCTCACAAAACTTCCAGAGAAGGCCCATGGAAAGGCAGACAAAATAACAGTAACTAACATGTTCTAGATTCTAATGCCCTTTGGAGACTATCAGATTTTTGGCTTAAAGTGAATCATGACGTATTAACCATCTTAAATCTATTTCAGCCTACAGCATGGTCCAATGCAAGTTGTCAGTGCCAAGTTGCACACCTAAGACTTGAATTCACTAACACTCATAGCACCACTTGATTGTTGCTGTAAATAGACAGTCTAACCCTTAACTCTTCCGCCAGAAAAAGCCTATTACCTTTGATAATTGTGCAACACCATCTATTCCAGACCAGCTGACCTACCCACATTTTTTGTCCTCACACATACACATCTGTTTTCAGACAAATCTAAACAGCTCCAAGATTAACCTCTGTGACATATTACCTTAGCTTTCAAAGTTACAAAATAAATTCTCTTTACAGAGTTCAAATGTAGAGATTCACTCAAATGTCAGACCAGCTAACTGACAATATCTCACTAGTTATTTCCTGTATGTTTCAACTGCAGTCATAAACGCCTCCTAGCAATTCTTCATACTTCTTAGGTTTGAAACAGGAAAGAATCAATATAGGTATCTCAGGATTAAGAGACCTAGGTGCAGGGAAAAAAACAGCTGTTCTGTACCTCAGTAATTATTGCTCAGTACTTATCTGTTTTAAGCAACACCAAGACAGTATTTGAACTTATGCTGCACTTGAACAGAGACAGGTTCCCTAATATTAAAGAAACATCAGCCTTTCCACAGGAAAAAGTCTCTAAAATTCAGCTGGCCATTTTTTCTTAGCCATTATCTTTAACAAGGCCCCATTCTAACAGCATTATAGGGTTCTCAAAGTATATGGCTCATACCTACGGCCTCTCTTTAGAGTAGCTGGGCTACACATGTTCATAAGAACTACAGAAGTTAATTAGCTATGCTAAAAGACTATAGAAAGACTGTTTGAAGACTCACCAGCTACCTAAAAAGAACAGCTGTCCTACAAAAATGATTTCACTAACAACTGAACTTGAGGACAAACACTACAAGAAACCCAATAAAGGAAATTTTTTGTGAACAAAGGCTCTCTTACTATCTCATCTGAAAGAGGCTACCTGCCACTTTGAAGTATCTCCTCCTTCCACAAGAATAACCAACATACCTTTCAGAGGCAGTTTAGACAGTGACTGCTCAGAAGTATTTCGACAGAACTGCTTTTTGGAAGAGAGAGTAAGTTGTTTTACTACTTGCACAAATTGAATTTACTCCACTCATTTTACTCTGATAATGTTTTAGCTACAAGGTATCTGTACAAGATACATCAGCAGAGATAGCACATTGTTAACACTACATAAGTAAACCGAGAAACAACAGGTCCTTCCATCAAGGTGTCATATTGCAGGTAAGCCATTTTATGTTAGTCCAAGAGGCTGCGAAACCACACTTCAGCACCAAGGAGATTCCTGGTGAGCCCAACAGAAAAGCTGTGCTCTACAAAGGTGACTGTCCATCCTGGAACAGCAGCAGAAGAATCAAGCAACCAGAGTTTGCAGTAGTATTCTCGAGGAGGATTCTGTTTGTTCGGTGCATATTGCTGTACATAAGGTGCAGAAACCTGTCATGTATGAGATCAGCGTGAAGAGAAGCCAGTTGCAAGGCTGCAACCAACTACTGGTGTCATGTCCCAGATCTGGAAGAGAATATTGTGGAGAATCACAAAGCATTATTGTAAGACCTAACAGGTCTTTCTGTAAGAAGCATAGAAGCAAGCATAAATGTGTCCCTGGCACAAAATACCAAATCCTGTTTAAACTATACTTGAGGAAAATGTCATGAAGTTATACCAGCCTTACAGGCCAAAAGCCAAAGTTGCAGCCCATGAATGTCCTTGCACTTCTCTGTAGGTCTGTTTTAAGAAGCACTATGCAGTTTGCTACAAACATGCTTATAGAAACACAAGGACAGATTGGGACAGTCTCAGTTCTGACATGCATGGCAGATATTGAATTTAAGCACCCTAAGATTCTGTATCAATCTGAGCTCCATGTCATTGTCTCATAACAAGGGCTTTTAGTGGCCATGCTCCAAGCTCTCGAGCTCAGAGTAAAGGAACCTGCATGTTTCATCAGGTTTTTAAGGCTCTGGCAGATTGTCCTGCCTGCTTTGTTTGTCCAGAAACATAAAAGTAAAGAGTTCTAACAGCTACATTCCATACAGGGGAGTTATAGGGAATTTCCTCATTCAGCTGCAGGAAGAACAGCCTGCCATAAATACAAGTCTTGCTGCTTACAACAGATAGCTTTGTAGCAACAGTTGTCAGAAAGAACAAAGAATATACAAAAATTATAATATTTCTAAGAGATGCAGGAATACCTTCACAATCCGGTCACTCCCACAAGTCACCATTAGCCCTCTGGAGATGTCCATGGACATGTGTGAAATGTTGTGTTTTCCTTCATGAAAGGTTGCCAAGGAAGTACGGCTGCACAAGAACAATTGAAATCAATGCCAGCCATCAGATGAAGCTTCATGGCATCATTGCAGCAAAATAAACTTAAAAGAAAATTAAGTTGCTCAAGTACTAATAATTCAATCCTGAGAGCTGCAATGTCATATTAAAGGGGACAGAATTAAATTAGCAAGTCATGCTAAGGCACTGTTTGTGTAGTTATACAGCTGTGACATTGCCTGGCTTTCTACAGCCTGACTGTTAATAATACTAGAGCAGAAGTGGGACACAGCATTAGCAAATACTTCTAGTCTTGGTTAATAAAGTCAAGCTCAGCTACATTTTTTCCTGCTGGCTACACTGAGCCAACTAGGGAGCAGCTCCAACAACCAAAAAAATCAACACCATCACAACAAAAAAAAACCACCAAATACCCCCCCAAAGCTGTTGTGTCTGATGACTGATCATATCAAGATAAAAAGGGGTTTCTTCATTGATAATATGAGTTTAATGAGACAGCAAATGATGTTTAACCAAATCTGTTTGCATGGCAAAAATGGCATTGGGCTGTGAGGAATATTCCTGTAGAAACAGTAATCAGCAAGTGTACTTGAACTAATCCTGGCAGCTGTGATGCACTGTCAGGCACACATCACATTTTTAAGTGCAATCAATACCTTTTAACTGAACAGAAATCTTGAGGTAAGTATGTCTCAAGTCTAGATCTAGGCTCATGGAAAGGAATAAAACAAAGCTGATGAAAAAGTTGTAACACCACATCTGATCCAAAGGAGCTTGTAGAGCCAGTTGGGAGATCTCTGCCATTGCAGTGCTCTGAGTCTCCTGCAAAGGTGGCCTCTTAGCAGAGGGTCAGCTTGGTGTGTTTTGTAGCATTTTGTGTGGATGTGGAGCAAGCACAAGTGTTTCTGCACGCCAACAGTATTACTTCAGCTTATTAGTCCTTAATACTCACTCCTCATCCTTAATCGACTCAAAACAGGAATCACACACACGGACCTGGAACTCAAATCCCATGATTGGGTAACTTGACCGTTTGGTACTGCACTTGCCACAAACTGCTTGCCCACATTTTCTGCAATGATGCTTCATGCAGGAAGCAGAAAACAAAACAAAAAAATCAATCAATCACTGTACTGTGTCACTTGACCACCCTACCAAGTGTTCTCTGAAGAAGAACAACAACAAAGCTTCTGTTTTGAAACCTGTTAGAAACGCCTTAAGAAATGCTGTTAGTTCAACCAAAGACCAAGGACTCTGGAGCTCTGACCAGTCATCAAGGCCATTAATAGCTTTATCTCCATATTTTCTGTATGCATCCCCTCCTTCTGACAGAAGGGGAAAAAATGGATTGAACAACCACCTAAGGAAATAACAGTCTAAGAAAGCCAGAAACAGGTGAGTGTCTTTGTGCCTGTGCAGTCCCTCCATAAAGAAAACTATCTGGAAAGTTTTCACATTCTTGTACAGTAAGAGCAATGCCATTCCTGCTTCACTGAACGGAGCACCGGGAACATGTTAGGCTGCAATTTGCTCAGTTATGGGGCACTTTGCACAACACTTGAGGACTAGCCGTCCAAAGCTCCAAGGCATGGAAATACTCAAAGAAATCCGACAGAACGCTCCTAGCACAGCCTGCTTTGACCTGTGACAGAAGTTTGATGCAACACTTTCCACAGAACTTGGAAATCTTAGTCTTAGCACTGCCTAGAAGCCATAGCCTCTCAATAAACCCTCACTTCAAAGCAGCAAAAATACCAACCGTTGAAAAGATCTAGGAGCTTTAGTGATTTTCTGTTTACATTTTGCTTAAGTGCTGAATTACTGCTAATCACTCAAGCCAGCCATCTCACCTGTCTCAACCCTATCGTCTTTGTGTCCCACATTTGCTTTATATTCCAGAAGAAAGGCTGTTCACACTTCTGACAGGAATCACTTTCCAGCCATTGAGGAGCCTACAAAAGAGCAAGTGATGCAAGCAATCAGAATTGTTTTCTCTCATTCAACAGCCAAGGAAGTTTATTTTAAGAACCCAGAGGCAAGTTTTACTTGGAAAAATGCCCTGGCTCAGTTCTGGACATTATAACAATAGATTGCCTAGGGTATAGTACAGAGGAAGTTTAGTACAAAAGTCCCGAATCCAAGACTACAGTAATTTGTTACCAATGCACCCTCTATACTTTTTAAGCCTACAGCAACAAGTCACATTACTGCCTTAATAAGAAAACTCATTCGAATATCTACGTTATTAAACTTGCTGCAGGCATTCAAAGACTGCTGCTCTAATTGACTAGATGACTTTCAAGGGCCAGTGTAACCCAAGCTGTAGAAGGTATGAGGCAGTCATCCCCTCTAAAAAAGTGTCCAGAAGTAAATTCTGAGTAATTATCTTTTCTGATTTGTATGATTGCAGTTTGAAATAATTAAGAACTCATTCTCATTTTCCATCCTGTCCACATCTTCATTAAGCATCTCTGCTCCCACCCACCTACTTTTCCCTCCATAAGTGTACTAGGCCAGATGAAAATAAGAGATTCCACATATTTCAACTCTCTCAGATATTTAACTGAGCAGCCTTGCAAGGAACAGAAAGAGATCTACTACATTTTTAGTACACAGACTTGAGTTAGAACATGTATTCTATACAACTTTAAACACTTCATGAACAATTCTTGAGACTGACAGGAGGATAGTTGAAATAACAAAGCATTTTTTCTCCTCAATTCACTTCCATTGTTGACAGTATTAAAACAAGGGTATTCTCAGTTGTACACCATCTCACCGTGAACATTTATTGATAACAGATGTCCAGTTTCTAAGTCTTCAACCTCAATTGCATCCCCTTCCTTTTCCCAGTAGTGGAAAATACTGTAAAGGGATAGTAACAAGTCCAGTGTGGGGGTGGGAGGGAGAGTGGAGGAAATGAGTTGTCTCTCCACTATATGAGATGTTCCATGTTGCTTCTTTCAGTTACTTAGAACAGCAGTCTTCACTTAAGAGCATTTTTCAGAAGACAATCCCCTTTCTGGCTCCCTCACACAGAAAAGCAGGATATCCTCCAATTACTTTAATCTTAATTTCAGACATAAAACAGGAAATAAAAACTTGCCAACACTACCAACACTATTACCAACATACAGTTGGAACTGCTCAAGAGCAATAAAACAGCTGCTAGTGGAGCTGCCATTCCTTCTCAAAAAAAGTCTGTTTTCTAGTCTTATCTGTATTAATGCATATTTGAAGATACCCCTGTAACACAGCTCACTAAATGCTTCAGACGAAGGATGTTCATCACTTGTCAAACATTTTCTTTGCTTTTGGATTGGGCTTGATTATGTTTTTCCAACAAATTCTGATGCATCACAGCTGTTCTACCTTAACCATATTATTTCAATTGCATTAAAACTGTCTATTATTTAGAAGATCCCTTTATTGAGTGCAGATCAAGAAGAGAAATGGCCACATCTTTTTTCCCCAATTGTATCGTAAGTCAATTCCTTTCAACTACAAATATCACAGAAGTTTCTCATGCTGAAAATGTCAAGGTGGCAGCTCGACACACCAGAAGACAGCTCCTAATCATGACACTTGCATTTAAGGCAAGAAAGGCTGAGCCTTAAATACTGCTTTATGGGAGCAGCCAAAACTAACTCCTACAATTATGGCTTACCACAGATAGTAGTAATATACATCTTTTCAGCTCCTATGATAGATATGAACTGATGCAGAATGTGCATGGCAGAGTCAACTGCTGTGTACTGAGGTCTTTAAAAAAATGTTGCCTGGGGACTGAACCTCTGCCTTCTGAACTGCATCTCCAAACCTACATCTCACTTCTTTACTGCTTTGACATGAGAACTTATTTCAAGACTGTTGAAGCACAGTCCATTGATTTCTTTACTGCAAAAGATTGCTTTAGATTGTTCCAGCAGCAAGGGCTGCACCCATTCTAGTGAACATGTTGTCTCATTGGGATAAGACTCTAAGGAGTCCCAAGCATGTCATTCACTTCTCCTGTCCTGGGAAGCCATTTACTACAATGCAGCATGAGCAGCCACTAAATGTTTTAATAATACCATTATTAGATGTTTTAATAATACCATTCAACCTTAAAGTGTCAGACAATGTGAGGCAAGCAGCCTGCAGAACTGACTAAGAAAAGTCACATCAGTCTCTGAAAAGGGAAAAAAATAAATAAAATCTTTGACCTTGGACACAAACTTACCTCTTCTCGGCTGATATCCATGTTCCAAACAGCAATTCCTCCGTCAGCTGAACAAGACACCAGCTGCCGTGTCAGCTGGATATAACAGATAGCCTGCACCTTGTCACTGCAAACAAAGTAGACACAATTTACCCTTAGGTATTTAAACAAAGCTTAGTTTTCCCAGAAAACTGATTTATCCTTGTAAAGCTACCTAGGAAGCTACATTGGTTTCCAGACAATTTGGTAAATCTACTAAGTAGAGCTCTGAGGATGAGATGCTCTGAGAATGAGCACTCCTCTAGCACCAGGATGTTGCCTACAACAGTGTTCTTACAGGCCTGACCAGAATACCAGAGGTACCGTTGCACATTAACATTCACTGGCAGTAAGCACTGACAGTGAGCTGAGTGTCAGCAGGCTCAATGTGTGCAAAGACTCTTCTGCATTGGCAAGGAGAGCCAGTTATCAAAACAGAGACAACTGGAGAAATAAAAAGAAATATTTATTTCAAGATGCAGTTAAAAAGCTGTCAGAGCTTCTACTTTTGCTAACAAATCACAGTTAAGTCTGCAGCTGCAAAGCAAAGCACGCATTCACCAGTAAGACAATTTAATCCTAAATAATAGCAAAATAAAAGTCTACCCTAAGAAACTAAACAAAGGATCTCAATAGTATTAAACTGCTTTACAACATCTAAGTTGAATTAAAAAAGTCATTCTTCTTCTCAGAAGAACTTACTTTCCCATTCAGTATGAAGTTCAATGCTAAGTGTGATGTTTGAAGAGAAACTAACTGTTACAAGTCTTCACCAGGACACATGAGGGAGCAGTAAGACCATGTCTTACTGCAAAGGTCCTCCATTCACTAACTTCAGTTACTTTTTTTTGTAACCAGTACTCTTGTTAATTCTTTAGCCATAAAACTAAATCCTCAAGATTTAACAAGAGTTCTAGGACTAAGGCTATCAATCTTGATCAAAGGTGGATGGAGGCATCTATGTAATGAGACACAAGGAGAATGCACTATACAAATACATCTTTAAACATAAACAAGATCTCTTCTACCAGTGTATTTCTAAGTAGAATACATCTTCAGTGGTGAACTGCCTGTCAGATCGAGTTAGAACCCTACATTTAAAAATGCCAGGTAGTGTTGTGTCTGTAAAAACAAAGGGCTGATTAAATACAGACAGCTAACTACCTAATATATGGAATGGGGGACATGTGACACACTTTCTGAAGTTGAGAGACCAACCCTGTAATTTAGCCAATCAGTTTATCACCTCACTGATAGAGACAGAACAGGAGCATTGAAGCTTATTCTATACAAGCACAGGAACATGCTTATACATTAGGGTTCTATCCCCACCCTCAGAGGTAACTCAGTGCAGTATTTACAATACAGACACATGCAATTTTTACATATAGGTCAAAACAGATGATTTAGGATTTTACCCACCTCTTTCTATAAACTATTTCTATGTAATAGAAAATTTCTAGAAAATTTACATAGAATATTTCTATGTAAACTATGGTAATTAAGAACATATCAAACACGAGGAAGAAATAAAAATTATCTGTAATGCTTTCCTAGTACTGATTTTCCTTCTTCCTCAGAGTCCTCAGGGCTCTGCAAGAAGTTATTTTCTCCATTAGTCACAAAGATCCAAATATCTTGCCATGCTACTTAGTCTTCCTGGGACTCTGTGTTCATTACAGAACATGCAGGAAAAATAAGACACCATTACATACTGATGTCCCTGGAGCAGCAGCGTTCGCCCCTTCCTTCCACCAATATCCCACATGATAATGCTGTGATCAGAGGCACCTGAGAAGAGCAGCCGTTGAACAGGATCCCACCACAGGGAAGTAATACTCCCTAGGGAAGAATGTTCTTCAGTTAGACGTAAGGGACTGACCCCCCAACACACTGATGCTCGTCTGGAGCACTGAAGTGAAACCTGCAGTACTGCCTTACTCCAGTAATATATTGAAAGCCTGAAGGCAAAGGACAGCATTCAACAGCAAGACACAGTTCTGACAGAGAGGGGAAAGAGCACTAGACAACAGAACAGTGTCTCTAAGAAGGCAGACAAAGCATAAGCCAGGAAGTCTGAGTTATGAGCCTTCTGCCCCTTGTATTTAGGAAGATGGTTTTAAAGTTGCCAGGTTGCTTTGTGAGCTTTGGAAGATTAAAAGTACTAACACTTGCCAAGCAGAGACTAATACCACAGTAAGGTGCTTGGTCAGTGGTTGCAGGGCAGCATGCAGTGTTCACAGGTAAACCAACTCCCCTACATAAACATTTACAACCTTAAAATATATGGAACAAGAAATGAAGTCATAGTTTCACTGCTGTTATCAAATCTTCCACTACTTACTAAATTACAAAACTAAATTTCAGAAGGCCCAGCCTGGCTTTGCACTACAGTAGCCAGATATAGAAAGAAATTAGTCATCTGACTAAACGTATATGCATGGTAATGTAGCCAGGAGACTAAAGGAGCAATTTTGTCACTTGTGCTCCCTATAGTTGTGAAGTTGGAACATTTTACTCCTTTGTAGAGATCTTTCCCTTTAAAGCATTCTTCCATTGCTCAGTTGTCATAAAAAGCCTTGTTAATCTAAAAGCAAGATGAATAGTAATTAGAGACAAATCAATCCTTTTCAATGTTCTGAAGGGACTCTTTGGCCTCCCTTAGGGCTACAGAGTTTTCAGAACTGACCCATTTGGGAATAGCATTTGTACCGCAAAAGTCAGTTTGAGTATTATCTCAGCATTACACAGAGCAGGCTGTTCAATATGGTGAATTCTGGAAGCTGACCTAAAGAACAAGCTCTAAAACAATTTAAACTCCAAAGCAAACACTGCTTGCTTATAAAGTCCATTTCTAGCAAGAGCTGGAAAGGCAGTAAGATGAAATGAGACTTTTGAAGTCTATCAAGCACAGCTGCACTCAAAGAAGAACTAGATGCCATTTAAGTTGAGAGTTACTAAATCCTGAGAATATTACACAAATGCTGGGGAGGGAAGAAAGTTACACATACTCTGATCTGCTTTTTTTTTGGGGGGNNGTGCTGTTTTGTTGTGTTGAGGGGGGGGGGGGGGGGGGGGGAAGCATTACCTAGTATAACACCAGTGAAGAAAAACCTGTTTCAGCCCCTCAAATTTGATCATCTTTTTGCTAGATTAATTCTGGTTTTAAGGATCACAACTCCTATATGGAAATATGTAAGCCAAAATTATCTGCTATGCAGACAGTATTACTGAAGTTGGCCCTTGGAATTCCATCACAACTCAAAAGATAGAAAACACAATGTAAGAAAAGCCAAGTAGATATACTGCTTTCAGACTAACATCTGCCAAGGAGTTGCATTTGAACAGACTAGTGCAAAAGTATAGAGAAGTAAAGGAGTCTCTAGGGCCAAGAGAATTATTTTGCTCTTAAGTGAAACAATCTGGAATTCTGCTTTAAAGCCGAAGAGACATTTACCATTTGAAAATCTCAACTTGCCTCCTGCATTCAAAACCGGCTTTATCATTTTACAGTCATCTGTAAATCGGGAGTCTACCCAGCTTTAACAAAGCCTACTCTATACTTAGAGCTATTAAACAAGGCAGCATTTTCCAGTGGGTTAGTCTCATGACCCAGTAGTTCAACCCTACCCAAATGCAAACTAGTCAACTGATTTGAAAGTTGGCAGTACCACACGGGAAAAGGCATTATCTCATTTATTTTTCTCAGCATATTATTAAATTACACATTCTTCTATGATTTTCATTCTTGCCTTACTCAATTACAGCAGACTGTGGCTCTGTATCATGTTACAGACCATTTGGTTCCTTATTTGATATAAGAACTACAGCTATACTATACAGGATGAGACACTTGTCTTTGACAAGGCAGTTTTGATTCTAAAAGGCTCTCTAGATTTACTGCTTATAGTTTAGGTTCAGCTAAACACAGGAAACTGAACTGAGTCACATAAAGACCAATCAGAACAGGAAAGTTTGCACTGGGAAGAATTAAGTGGCATTATCATATTACAAGGTCTCCTAAAAAGGAAAAAAAAAAAACACCCAAAAAGTAACACATTCTCATCCTTTCTCCTCCAAGTTAAGGAGACTCAAGCTTTTAAAGGTGGCCATCTAGTGGATAACTTGTATTTAATGGAATTAATATGTTTACCTTTATTCTTCATCTATAATAAAAATACCTGTCAGTATCTATAAGGCTAAGATTTTCCCTCAGCAAGAACATGTTTGTTCTTTAACAGGCAGTCAAATAAACAGCTCTGCACAGTTTATGATAACTACTACCCTAATCTATCCTTAAGAGGCAGATATGCTACTGAATGTCTCACCCCAATTTACAAAGAGTTATTACATCTGGGACAGGTGGATTTAAGCAAAGAGTTACTTTACCTTCATGCCCTTTGAGAGTTGTAATAACTGAGCATGTATTCTGCTCAAGTTTCAAAAGAGTGATCTGTCCAGAATAATCTCCAACAAATGCATGCTGAGTTTCATGATCATATCTGAACAGCAGTCAAGGAGAAGCCTTGTTTGCTCTAAGAATATTTCACATATGACAAACATTCAGCTACCGCATCTAAAAAAAAAAAATCAGAAAGGAACATTTTAATGTGCCAGATAAATATTTACATAATTACTTCTAAAGGGTTGGAAACTGTAATAAACCTTTTAGATTTCTCTCTTCTCATCACACTTCCCTATATGTGCAAGTAAAACTGTACTTGCATATAAAGACAATAAGTGAGAAAAGTTTTAGAAAGCCACTGGAGAAAGCTGTGAGATAATCCATGCCCTAGTTTAAGGCAAGCCAAGTAAATTTAGGCCATTTACAGAAAACACTCATGCTTATCTACAAGAGATGCTAAAATTTGTCAGTCTACTTGTTTCAGTGCAGAGCTAACATTAGGACCACCTCAATGGACACTGGGTGGCATTCAGTCTTACCCAGTATGTTCTATAAACTCTCAATTTTCTAGCTTGTTGTAATTGTTGATATCCCCAGGACAGAAAAACCAGAACACAAGGATGGTGACCCTCCACATCTAGTTCACCTTGCAGTGGAAGTACACTCCCAATGTTCAGCCTACTGAGAAGGTAAGACCATCTAATTTCTTCTTCTTCTAATTTCTCTGCCCTTCCAAGTTTACTAATGCAGGTCTTTGAGCATGGTATTGAAAACTGAACTGTATTTTATAAAGGAATATGTCAGTTAACACTGATATAAAAGCCACACCACATCCTGAAATGGGATTTGTTAGCAAGGTGCCATGTTAGGCAAAAACATTAAATCAAAACAGTTTTCTCATACTCAATTTTTGTCACAATGTAACTACTGTCTCCAGAAACTGAAGAATAACAATGGGACTAGATAATTTGCTACCTTTAAAAGACTTTTGCTCTTCAGAATAAAAGCAAGAGCTATGAAAGACCCATACAGCTGACACCACATAACCCCAGAACTGTGTATAAACTTAGGGGTCCCTCCTGGAGCTGCACAAAAACATAAGAAGCAGCAAGCAACGTAGCCTCCGGTATGCAACAGAAAAGACTATCTTTAAAAAGTTAGTGTAATAAAAAGCCCCTCACTTTAAGTGAAAATGCAGAGACTTTGCCATCCGATGACATTCCAAAATCTCTTAAGCCTTCAGAATCTTAAGATAAACAATTTGCTTTTAAGAAATCCTCTAAGTCCCTGAACATGTGATCCTTTCTTCATATTGGAAGTTTAGGCTTGCATTATCCCCATTAATCCAGCAAAGAATAGGCACTCTGCTGTGTTTTTCAGAGGCTTACACACAGAATCATTACCAAATAACTCCTTAGGAACCTCCTGATAGGGAGACCAAGCACCCAGTACACACAGCAGAAAGCTGGTTCTTCCAAACACAAATCCAAAGGCAGGACTGATTACAAAGCATTTTCAAATGTCAAGTTCTTCAGTGGAAATTTATTTTTATCTTGGTAGAAAAGGTCATATTCTTTTCTCCATTTTAATAATAAACTGTTCCATTATTTGCAATAGCATTTGCTAGAGAACCCATTGATTTCAGTGAGGCTCAGACAGTTCACACTGTTCTGTAAGCTGGTCTCCAACACACTTTCCAGCTTTAACCCCCTCCTGTGCTGCACTCAGTTGAGGTGAACTGCAACTGCACATGAAATGTTTTGTGGGACACAACCCACCTGAACTCTAAAGAAAAGACACCAAAAAAGAGCAACTGTACAACAGTACAAACCTGTCAGCTCTTCAGTCAGTAAGGCAGAGTCTGCTCTGCAGAGATGAGAGACCTCAAAAGGCCAGACACGCTGCTGGCAACTGAGTTTCTTACCACCACACAACTATATAACCACTCCAGAAAGGCCTTCATGTTCTCAAGCAATGTATTTCACCTCTTTCATCTTTTGAATCTTGCCACTTCTAAAACATTATTGCTATTAATTCTCATACATCAACCAGTACCTCCAATTACTCTCTAGCCACTTCTAAACTGCCACCATTAACAAGTGCTAAAAAATAATTTTAAAATTTTAAGTATTTAACTCACTGAAAAGTTCTGATATGTGAACTACATTTTAAGTTACTGGTTTGTAAGTCTTTAATGCCCTGAAATACTTACAGTCGAACAGACAACCAGAATGTTTAGCTCCAAATGCTGCAGTTAAATGCAGTTTGTGGAAAAGCAAACTGCACACAGACAAATTACTACTAGTAGTGAATAAAGTTTCAACGTACCCTGCAGCTTAAAGACAGAAAGTATTAACATGAGCAAAGACAAAAATACTGACGCAGTCCAGAGGATTTTCATGATGTTTTATGCTCTAGGACTCAAATGCAGATTGGTATTTCTTGAACAAAGTGACTTGCCTGGGAAGTATACAGGCCAGACCACAGATACAGTTACTAGCCACTTCCACAAGATGCTTCAGACATCATCATACCTTAAAATTAGGAACTAGTACACACTGATTTCTGCAACTCAGGGTCACTTCTGCAATCTAACAACCGCTAACAGAAATAGAGGGGTTAAACTTCTAATCAGAGTCAGGGTTAGCAGACTTGCAAGATGTGTCACTCTAGCTTTTTCATACATAACGGATGGAACAAATTGATGTAAAGGAACAAAGTACTCTTCCAGTTTCAAGGTAACAATCATTTTTCAAAGGATACTGTAGACATGAAGCCCAAGAGGTGAAGTAATGTCTCCCCAGCATACTCCCACTCCTGGTGCACATCCAGCTGACACACTTGTCATGACCTGTGCTGATCACCCACTCTGATGCCAGGCAGAAAGTAATAGCAGACACTCGATTCTGGTGAGCTGCGAGAAGAAAAAGATTCTGGCTGTTTTTTCCCAAAAATCAAAGAGATGTGTTCTTACATTCTAATTCAGAGAAACATGGGTTGAGGATGACATCTAAGCAATGCCCCAGGAAGATTTTCTTTTAACCATCATGCTTATGTTTAGGCTGAATTAAAAGGTTCACATTGTTCTGTTTAGTATTTGCCTTCTGACTAGCTTAAGTGAACCAAGCACTTGAGACAGCTAATTTAAGCCTTATTCCCAGAGAGAGAGAGAAGCTGAGTTCAGCCCAGATACCCAAGATGTTCTGGTTAAGGAACAGGCAAACCCTCAGCTTCCTCCAGGTAGCCCAGGATTTCTGGGGAGTAATGTGAAACATCTAAAAACTTTAATTGCTTTCTTTAAAAGCTTCTTTTCCAGACTCTGGGGGAGCTATGCTCAGATTCATACTTTTAAGCACCTGAAACCATATCTAGTCCATGGCACTCAAACTGCCTTCTGTGACAGCAACCAAATCCCAGCCACTTTATTTAGAATGCTGCCACTAAGCAAGAAGTTACCTGGGCATTAGAAATAAGTCCCCACTCCCCCAAGATGGAAGTACTTCCCATGACTGAATTGCAATCATCGCCCTTAGGATAAAAAAAGGGAGGTTTTGTTGCTTTAAAAACAAGGTCTTTTTCTCCTAAGCAAGAACATTGTTTCTGTCAGTGTCAGGGAGTCATAAGACAAACTGTATTTTGTTTTGCTACATAATCTGCAGTCTTCCTTCTGGCCTTTCACATTAATTTTCCTATTTTAACCAGCAGTTGATTTTTGTATATCTTTTAAGGATGTGCAGACAAACGCTGAAATTAAATACTAAATGCTAGAGCAACTCCTATATTCCATGTTTAGGAAAAATAAGATCTTTTGCATACCTACTGCTCTCAGAAATTGAAGACTCTCATCTTCAGCTAGAAGTAACCAAGCTCAGTAATAAGAAAAAGGATGGAAATTGCAACTACCAAAATTCAACTTTAGAAAGCTCTTACCCCAACACTCCTTGTAGTACAACAACTCTAACCGAAGCGCAAAATCTGAACTCACTAGTTCTGCCTTATTACACTTACAGATGTACTTATTACAGTTAATGATGTGCTGAACTTAATGACTGCAACTTGGACTCAGCTGACTGACAGAACATTTATCCCCAATTATATGACAGTTATCCCCAACTAAGTCTATAAGGTCAGTTAGATATACAGTAAATCTGGACTTGATTAATCTCTGACTGTGTCCAGTTCTCTGAGCATTTTAAATGCCTTCCCTTCACATAAATAGTAGTGTAGACACTGGTTAACAGTTTACCTGGATAGGTCTTCACAAAGTTCATCTTATTAAAGTCCTCAGAAATATGAAACTCCTAAAAGCAAAATTAAATTGTTAGAAAAGATACCACAGTGATATAAAGAACATTGATACCCAATAAGGAGCAGTAACCTCACAGGCCGAAGTTTATATAGCAGCAATATATCTCACCAAAACTGAGCCATTTTTGAGGCTGGAGCAAAGCACACTGACATACCAGCTGTAAGTTAAGGTTGTAAGTGAACTGAATTTTCAACAGGGAACATCCTTTCAGAATAGAGTTTGCTGAAGGGAGATTACAGGAAGAGATAAAACCTCATTTATCCCCAGCAGAAACAAACAAAACTGTGTCTTGTAGTATTTAGGATTTACATGTCTGAGACTTCATAATTGATCAGTTTAAGTGAGAATATTCTCTATTTGATCAATTAGGCTTATGAAATTTTAAAAGCCTCAATTTACAATTTTCAGTATTTACCACTAGACTCACTATTCTATGCAGTTCTGTGTAGGCTATTCACAGCAGTTATCAGTAGAATCACTGTTTATGACACACATACCTTGACTGCTTATAGGACAGTTATTATTTCGACCTTATTTTCATTGAGAAAGGAAACCATTAAAACATCTGAGAGTCACAAGATTTGCCTCATTACAAAGAAAAGAGGGGAAGAATACAAATCCACTTTCTGTTCTGCCATATGTATCTGCTCTCCAGAAAAGGACAGTAATTACAGCAAGAGTACAGAAAGACAGAAGGAAGAGATCCTATAGAGAAAATAAACTAACCCAGACTCCTGTAATTTTAGAGCTAGTGTTGAAATTTCCACATCATAAAAAGATCTGCAGCAAGCAAATCCAGAGACACATGCATGGC
This sequence comes from Formicarius rufipectus, assembly GCA_013399695.1. Lineage (NCBI taxonomy): Eukaryota > Metazoa > Chordata > Aves > Passeriformes > Formicariidae > Formicarius > Formicarius rufipectus. The sequence goes on from VXAU01000760.1 coordinate 2,325,376, forward strand.
AAGATAGAGGCAGATCCATACTCCTGGCCAGAGGCAGTTCACAACCCCTGTTAGTGCTCTACCACGGCACCCTGTCCAGCTTAAAGTACTGCCCTCAAAATAACTCCTTGACAAAGTGTCATTGTTTGGGTCCATGGCTGCACTAATGGCTCAGTGACTTCTTGAGCTATTTGGCTCACATCTAGCCAGAACCCTTGCTCTGCAGCCCTCCCATGTACAACTCAGCTGAACTGCCAAGAAGGTCAGACATTTAGTAGTAACTGCATTCCAAAATGAATGCAAGGAAAACAAATTATCAGCTGCCAGCAACACCTGGAGCTCAGAGACAATCTAAACAATTCCAATCTACATTCTGAAGAAAAGTCACAACAACTTACCATGATAGCTCCATTATCCTGGCCAACAAATATTCGTCTGCTGTCATGATGATAAGCCATGGCANCAACTATATTACAGTGATTTAAATAGAGGTATTAGGATACATATGACTTTTAATAAAGTCAAGTCTTTCACTCAGGACCAAAGCTGTTTAAATAGCTTGTGATGGAAATTAGCCTGCACAGATAACATCCCTTTGTAGGATAGTTAAATTCCCACTTGTGAAGCTGAGAATAGGTACATGACTACTGTAACTCAGATATACCACGAGGATCCATATGCAAACACAATTTCCTGCCACAAGGTGCAACTCAGCAAGAGAAACTTTACATGGATTGAAAGCTGAGCTAGCAACAACAGCACATGCAGCTGGTTACACTCAAGAACTTGAGCTCACTAAAACTATCACAAAAGGAACCCTGAAAGCTAAAAATGCACACCTTGGAAAGCACAGAGTACTCCTGTGTTTGAACTTTCAGCTGATGGTTTGAAAAACTCACTTATTTGGCAGACAAGTTATTTTCCAGCACTTGAGGCACCTACAGCTGCAGATCCACAGTGATTTGCCTGGTGAAGGGTGTGGTTCTGACAATGCTGCCACAGAACCCACGCACTGTGCAGCTTGTTTCAAATTGGTGTCTGAGCTAGGTTTGTTGCAAAGCTCCTGAAATCAAGATCACTGAGGAATCTGGCACTTGGGGAAGTAGGAAGGAGGTATTCCCATACCCAGCACAGGTACAAAACCCATTCTATGCCTGGCCATCACTTACCATTTCCAGTATTGTACTTACATGACATGGTGTGATAGATGCTGGGCCAGTATTGCCCACTGTCTCTCTTCAGCCATACTCGTATTGTTCTATGTCAAGGGAAGAGCAGGGAGAGGCCAGTTGTGAGTGCATCATCCCTTGCATCTGAGCCACTTAATTGTATATATGTATCAGCTCCAACCCTCTAACCTACTCAAACATAATAGAGGAACAACATAACAGAAATAACATAACTAAATACTACTCTAACACAACAAGAATTACAGTACTAAGAATAGGTACCCTTGTTTTATAACGGATTAAGTTGTCAGATATGTTTAAAAATAAAAATTAGAAAAAGGAATTGCAAATCATTTCATTATGGAAGTCTGAACTTTTTCATTTTTACAGCTTCTCTGTGCAACTCTGCCTTCAGCAAGTCAGACACTGAATATTAGTAATAGAAGCACCTCATCCTCCAGACCAGCATGTTACTGACATCCCCATCCCCAAATAGTAACGTATGGATCCTTAGAGGACAACATATCTAAGTCAGTATTCCTTCCTCTAAAACACACCTCTAATCCTTCATGTAGAAATGCAAAGGACAAACGACATTATAGCTGTTAGTCTGCACTGCTCCTCTGGCCTAAACATGAACAGGACTGATGAGCCAGTCAAATGGAAACTGCAAGAAGCTGACAAGATGACTTGGACAGCACGCTAAAGTTCTTTAGTTTACAACCTTTCAGAATCACCCCTTGGAAGCAAAGGGAGTCTTGAGGACACTTAGCATTACACTACTCTTAATGACTGTCACATCCTGGGTGGACATATGTAAGAGATCAGCAAGGAAGTGGAAAGCTACTGTCCATTAAAAGCATTCCTACAACAGACACATTCGAAGGGACTCTTGAAATTTCGTCTCCAAATCATTGTTTGTCTTTCTGTTACTGTTTAAATCCAACTTCCTCATTCCTAAATGATATGTAAATATATGTACCTGTCAAGAGACTTCACTGAGATGCATTGTTCTATTTACTGTTAGCTAATACAAGGCCTAGTATTTAGGATTTTTTAGAAAAATATTAGGGGATTCATTTGCTAAATATCATATAGTATCAACAATAAATAGTTTAAGAGCACAGGAGGGGACAGATATCTTGCATCAGGACTAGAACTTTTCAGGTGGATGATACAACAGTAGCATTCTAATTTCGCAATCCATCTAAGAGCTGTTCTTTAAAAGACCACTCTAAAATAAAGCAGACAATGCCCACCCTTAACTTACCACTTTTCTAAAATTTGAAATCAATACAGCTGAGTACACACTGCCCCAGAACAATAATATTCAGCTTCTGAACCAAGTCACTTTTCCACGCAGTTCAGTGCCATATGTCCATTATTGCCGTCCTCTAAAGCTATCACTTTCTCTTTACAGTAATCAACACTCTGCCTCATGTCACTAAGTCAACACTTCAGAAGAGCATTTGCTATCTCTTGGTAATATGACAATATGGGAAAAACAATGTTTCCAAGGCATTCTTATGATGCAAATGCCAGTAGTAGCACGAGTTAGCACCTATTCATTTATACCAGCTTTTTAACGCCACTCCACCATACTCTAAAAAGAAGTGTTCTGAAACACCCCAGATGGTAGGTTCCACCCTTACTAATTCAACTCTTCCACTTCTAGCCAAAGTCATGTAATTATTTTCTATATAAAAGAGACTACAGAGTTATCATGGTGATTGAGATCATCCATTGCTGATTTTTCAAAGGCAGACTTTGCTTCCTCTCAGTATTGTGGTTAATTATACGAAACTGAAGAAAGCAAGGATTTGTTTTTTCTAAGATATTATTTCATCAAAGTATAATTTCTGCATTGATCATCAACAATACAGTCTATCACTAAAGTCAAGATCCGAAGCAAATAGCTGCAAGAGTTAGCAAAATTAACTTCTGAAAGCTTCTTATTTTGGTTTAAGTAAGATTTAGACTATACTTGCCTCATGCTTGCAAAGATAAGCTGTCAGACAGCTTTATATCTAATTATATAAAGCTCTGACTGAGCAAAATTTGAATAGATCATTTCACAGTAGTCAGCAGGTGACATGTGCCAAAATACCACTTCTCAATTCTCTCTCCTACAGACTTGTTTTTGTGGTGCATCTCCTTATGTTAGGACAAATTAATTTGTGAAATACTAGTTCTTAGTTTAACGGACTAGAGAAGTCCTTCAGTAATGCTGCTCCCACAAACTCCTTTTACCACAAAATTGCTTTATGAGAAGCACTCTAGAGTCTTTAGCACTCTTCTCAAAACTTGGTCTTTATTTAATGGAGAGTCCTGTGCTCAGTGCCTGAGAAGAGCTGGCTACCACTCACCTTTCCTTAAGCATTCCTTATTAAGGGTCTAGAAAGACTGGTTGGTTTGACAGGAGTCTTGATAAGGAAGTAAAAATGTTTAAATTTGTTAAGGAGACCCAGAGATAGAAACATACTTCTTAAATTAGACAACTGAGAGTGGCAGAAGGAAGCAAAACAAGACTAAAAATTACCTCCAAACATCCCTAACAGTCACCATTGAACCAGACACTGAACAGCATGCACATTTACAGAAGAGCCATTCAAAGCGGATTTAAATATAAATGTAATATAAAGAAACACACACAAAAGCCATCTTCAAGTAATACTGAGTGTGGCCTTAGAAATTTCTAAGAATTTCCATTGTTCTTGATTGCTGTTTCTTTTACAGGGCGAGGAAGCACCCAGCAGTGCTGGAGAAAAAGTTTGGGGTTTGAGAGCAGAGACAATGCTCTGTTACAACAGTGTTTGTACTCATGCTACACAAGCTGCCCTCTGAAAGCCAACTGCACATATGTCAGGGAGAAAGAAGTGATGAAAGACTAGCAGGCAAACCCAAACCTGTTACAAGCACTGCTGCAAGTTGCTGTGCAACTACACTACCACTATTCCAAGCTCTGCATCTTCCTAACACCTTCAAACCACTAACAATTGCTTTCCTATCTGAAATCAATTACTAACAGTTGTTCTCCTAGCAAGAACAGAAGACTGCACCTTTCTGGTAGTTAAAATAAATCAGAAGTATTTATACTGGTATCAACCTTGTTCCCAAAACAGCATTAGGAGTCTGGTTTAATCACGGTGCAATGGAAGCACAAGGACACAGCTTGCGGTTGATGCTTTTTATTGAATTTCTGCTCACCAAAACATGTTTTGACTAATATTTAAGTTCCATAACCAAAACCCAACAAAACCTAATACCACAATTTCAGCAGCTGCTGATGGTCACCAAACACCAGCATTCAGGTATGCCAGTGACTCCAGAGATCCTGTTACCCTGTGGTAAATAAAGTACCTTCATCTTACACTTAGGATCTTGCACACAGCTTACCAGCCCTCAGCAGTCCCAACTACAGCTGGGAAACACTCATCTTGCCTTAGCTATTTGGCTGCTGAGGGACACAATGCAGTAATTCCCAACACTGTCTTGGAACTGACAGGGACACATAGCTAATCACCCTTCTTAGAAAAGTTCAGAGAAAGCTTCACAGATGGCAAGTATCCTGCTGAAAAATTGGATTGGGAAAATTAACTGTTTAATCTCCTGAGGGAGATTAAACCCTTGTTTCCTTTTTTTTTTTTAAGTTTTGAAGATGAAAAAAGCAGAATTTTGTTGGCATTCACATGTCTACTACAAAATCTCTTGTGTCCTCAAAAAATAGATTTATTACATCTCATTTTAGAAAATATAATTTAAAATAGAAAGAACTACAACTTCTCTAATGAGCGAATAAACGACAACAATCCTAGAAAATGTTTGTGCACCAATGTTTTCCTCACTGCTTAACTTGTAAACACATTCCTCTGACTGGTTATTATGAAATACTTGACAACCTTAGCTGCATTAAGGTGTAATAAAAAATACTTTAGCCCTAATCTCAGTGTATACATTAGCTCTTTTGCTCCTTGTACTCTGTACTCTGCTTGCTGTTAGCAGCATAATCATTACGCAGTATTAACACCTACACCCCATTTGTAGTGAACAAACAGAGCAGTAAGTTTGGCAACATGTTAAACTGTAGGTGAAGGATGCGTGAGTAGGCTTTGATGTAATGTAGGAGGTATCCCAGATTAGAGGTAATACAGTGCAACAGTTTCTGGAAGTTTAAAGATTTCAGTCAATTCCCCTAGTAGGCAGGTGGCACGAATTCTGCCTTGAGTCTAACAGCCTCTCTTGGAAATTACACACACCAAAGACAGTGGTCTCTGCTCTCCTCACTCAGGTCTGTACCTGACATCACAACTTACCCAGATAAAGATGCAGCTGCATCCTTGACTCTTATCAACAGTGCAAGCAAGCAGACTGCTAACCTTCAGCGTTAGAACTTGAGGTTTAAAAGCTGGCACTGTCTGCCACAGGCACGCCTCTGCAAGCCTGCACCAAGAAACTCTGTGCACGTTTAACTCAGATATGAACCCTTAAAAATTGCTATTTCCTCTTCTCTCCATCAGGAAGCACATCAAAGCAAACTGAACACAAACACCCAAACCCCAACTTCACCCTGCACAGCACCAAGATACCAGAACAATCACACGTAAGAGTGGAATAAAAAGCAAACTGCCCAGTCCCATCCAAAACCCTTTATCCAACATATACTGCACAAAGTCATCTCCAAGGGAAGGGAAGAGACCAACCAACTTGCCAGCTGGTCTGCTTGTGCTTTTTGACCTAAAAATAAATGCCAGAAAACCCAGTTCAGATAACACCCTCCTGTTTCTCACAAAGTCAGGCTCTTCAAACAAGAATTCATGCAAAAATTAATGCAAATTCAGTTTTAAAACTTTTACAGCGCAACAGTAAAATTATCCCTCCACCAAACAACACCTCAAAGAGTGCACTTCCTTATTTTTAACATGCTTCTTTCAAACACTGTCACAGCCTCTAAAAACCAGCTAAGAAGCATCTCCTACCCTTCTTCACATCTAAAATTCGCTTTCCACACAGCACGTGAGAAATTCCATCCCTCACCAGAACACACCGCAGAGCCCTGCCCGCCGCAGCCCTCTGTGTTGCCTGCCTCCTCCTTTCCACCTTTCTTCCATCCCACTACCTGCTCAGTGACAGTACCAGCTTCCCAGGCAGGCCTTTCACAGTGGGGTGAGCCAGCGCCGAGCATCGCGATTAGACCCTGACGGCATTTTCCGAGCAGCCACCTCCGTCCCCAGCAGCCCATCTCCCCAGATGAGGGAGGCAGGTTGAGACCTTCACGCTGCGCCCCGGAACGGGCTCGTTTCGGCTAGAGCAGCTCGGGGAGCTCCAGCTGCCCCGGCACAGGCAGCGACGGGCTGCGAGCGACACATCCAGCGGCGCTTGGAGGCCCAGGACCACATTCCCACACCCCTGGATGTGCTCGCACAACCTGCAGAACCTCCCGACACAGCCGGACGAGCAGGGCCCGCACAGCCCGCACGGACACAGCGGGGACAGGGGGATCCCTGGGGGCTCCCGCGGGCTCGGCCGCTCCTCCCCCCTAGCTGAGGGTACTCCCTGGAACAACCTGCAGCTCCGCTGGTTTCCTTGTGGCTCCAGGCACGGAGCCACGGCCTGGCAAAGCGGCATCGCCCACACCGACATGGCCCGCACCGACTGCCCACAAGCACCGCCGCCCCAGCGCGGCGCCAGCCCCGGCCCCGGCGGGGAGCGGACCCCGGGTCACCTGTCCTCGCCGGCGGTGATGACGCCGTCCTCCTTGGGGATGAGAAGCGCGGCGCTGACCGCGTCCTGGTGCCCCTCGACCTTGCTGAGCAGCACGGGCCGCCGGCTCTGCGGCCGCGAGTGGATCTCGGCCGCCATCGCGCCGTAACGCTCCGTGTAGCGGCGCCGCCGCGCCGAGGTGTCCCGTGTAGCGGCGCAGCACGGCCGCGCGCCGTTGGCGTCACGGGCGCGGGGCGGGACAAGGCGGCAGGCGTATTCTCTGGAATAGAAGCGCCGCAGGGGCGTATTTCGTGGACGAGCGGAGAACTACACTCGTGTCCGTGTCCCCCCCGGGACTGCCCGGGTGGCCGTGGGGTCACACACCTGCTCGTGGCGTGGACCGAGGCGCTGGCCGTGCTCCCCCGTGTGTTCTGCCCAGGAAAAGTCATCGCCGTGGCCCGCACTCAAGAAGCCACGGCAGCCTGAGGCCACCACAAGACAGCAGAAGAAAGGCTACTCCCCCTGGAGTAATTAACGGAGGGATATGGGCTGAGGAAGGATGTGTAGGACAGGAAGCACATTAGCTAGTTTCTGTCCCCTAAACCAGAAGCAGCTGCAAGCCTTCATCCTTTAAGTCCTTAAGCAGCTGGATTATGCTGTTATTGTGTCCTGTTCACGGCATGTGAATATTGGCCACGTAGATGATAAACAGCAAATTCCTCTTGGTTTTGTATTTGAGAACAGTGTATTATATTATTTATATATATGTATGTATTCATATATAACTGAAAACCTTAACTGGGAGCTAGATGAAGCTTTTTCAGCTCTGAATGTCCCAGACAGAATTCTGCTAAAAGAGGTGTGGACAAACCTACCAGGGCATTCATAAGTGGGGACCCGTTCATGGCAGTCAGATTCAGTCAACAAGGACAAGTATTATTCTGGGTCTGGCCTAACACAAATTCAGCCGGTATAGACAAGAGCCAATAACTACATAAGTTAAATACATGGAACTACTGGATCTAAAAATCCTTCAAATACAGTATTTCAGGCCTTGATCATGTTTGCTGCACAAGGTTTCCCCTATGCTTGCAAATGGCAATAAAGTGCTTCACCCAGTGGTCATATCTGCAGTCAGAATTAATAATTTGCAATCCAAACAGCCACCAAAAGGCACCTTTGTTGCCCAATAGTCTGGGGTTTTTTTGCTTAACTTGTACATATCTCTTCCTTTGCTTTTTAAGCCTGACCTACTTAGTTCCTTCCAATTGTCAGAAGTGAGATTCTGGCTCTCTGCCCAAAGAAGACAGAGCAAGGCAGTGCTCTCGCTGTACAGAGGCTTCACAGCAGGGATTCTGTGTGAATGTGCATCTCCAGGATGGCATGTCCACAGGGAAATGTTTTTCTAGAACAACCATCCCAAAACTTTATTTGATAACTAGTGGTTTTGAGCTTTTTTTTTGGCCTTCCTCTCTTATCTCGTAAGACATTCCCTCTGGCTTCATCATCTGGTACTCATCATCCTGCTGACCTTGGCTTGGGAGTGGGGTGGAAACGTATTTTGGCACGGAGATACATCTTTCTACCAGCTCTTCCGCGTCCTGGAGGGAGATCCATCTCCTGCCGGAGCAGGGGATGTGGAAAAGGTCGTGTTTCGCACGTCCCGATCCAGAGCCCGGGGGACCGGTCCCGGAGAGCGGCGCCGTGCGCTCGGCCGGCCGCCAGGGGGCGCTGCGGCAGCGCCGGNGGGATATGGGCACAAGGGGACAGGGAGAGATGGGGGCATATATGCAGAGGAGGCTATGGGGATAGTCAGACATGAAGGGTTATAGGCATTAAGGACAGGGGAACATGAAGGGTATAGGGATGGGGATATGGGCACAGGGGGAACCTCCTACTGAAACTGCCGCCTGGGGAGGTCAGCAGGGCAGGAAAGTCACCCATAGGGCCCCCCCTACTTGACCCTGGTGCTTAGAGAACACCTGTCAGAGCTCCCAATAGAAGAAATTTAACAGAAAGGGACTTCAGAATGACATTGTTCAAATTCCATCATTTCCCCTCAGAATGGTTTTAGGGGGGGGTTTCTTGGGTTGGTAGGATTTTAAGCCCCAGGCAGCACATTGAAGGTGGAACTGCTTCTCCCCTCAAAGCCCAGTGGTGCCTGCTGGGGAGAGCTGACAGCCCACGCTCCAGGAGCAATGTGCAAGAAGGGCCAGAGGTGACAGACACACAGCTGCCAGTCAGGCCTTGAGCAGGCCAATAGTGTCCTCACCTCAACCATTCCAGGAAGAGCCCAGGCTGGTCAGATACAGTCAAAGATAGAGCTCTGTCCTCCCCTTCTCTCCAGCACCTGTTCTGATCCCAAACCAGCCAGTGCAAATCAGTCTGGTAGTGAAACAAATGCTGCCTGTGAACCAAGGAGACATACCCACCCAGCCCTTCTGTCTAGGGCAGGGTGGCTCAAAGCCAGGGAAATTAACTGATGGCCAAAGGCTCAGTGCTCCAAAGAAAAATCTGATTCACTCCCTCTATTGCACAAATGCCCTTCAGGAGCTGATACAACATTTAATTACAGAGAACTTGGTACATTAGGAGTCTAGATCCAGTATTCAAGAGAAAGGCCATGAGCTTAGCAGCCAAAAAGGCTTGGGTAAAGCTAATCCTTGGGTCAGGGTTGACTGTGCAGTGGCAGCATAGGGGAGTGGAAATGACACAACGATAATGCATAATAGATGCTACACGCATTCAAGACAAGGTCAAACCTTCCAGACTACAACAGTTATCACCAGCATAGCCTTGAAAGCAAAAATTAGCATCCCTGCGAAGTTCAGCATGATATGAAGGACAGAGAGGAGGGATGGCAGCAACAGCACCAAGAGGGCTGTCCTACTGTGAGGACAGGTGGATGTGGCAGCATCCACCCAACACAGCTCCATCATTAGCTGAGACATGACAGAAAATTGTCATCCAGTGATCAGTGCCCACCTGGCCCCAGCAGCAAGCCCAGCCACCAGGGGGCAAGGAGAGCTGCAGTCTGTCACCAGCACCACCCTCCTCTGTGATTTCTACCTTTGTGCTTCCTTACTGCCTTTGGTAGGGGCTTGTCACATCCAACACAGCTTCCTGGCACCACAGTAATAATGAAAATTATTAGTGTTAGACAAGTTTCAACCACTGCATTACTAATAAATACATGCAGTTAAACTGCAATAATGGGGCTAAGCTAAAGGGCTTTTACTTTCTTTGAAGCACAAGGCAGAATTTATAAAATGTTGCTTACAAAACAGTATTTCAATTTCTTTCTCTTTTTCATCTTTATTAACTCAGTGCTGCTGAGAGGCAACACAATCATGTTTTGAAATGCAGAGGTTGCTGTCAGAAGAAGGCTGCCAACAGGACACTGATGTGTTGCCAAGGCGCAGACAGCAGTTATCCCTCTACATGGGCTGAGTAACTGGCCATTCTCTAACTTTCCATTCTGTCCACCAAACAAAATTTGAAAACAATGAAATGTGGAAGTTGTAAAAGAAAATCAGCCTTTTTAGAGCTCTCTCAAATTAGGAAAACAAAGTTGAGACACAGTTTGGCAGACTAATAGCCTGCTATTTTATCTAATTACTTCATGACTAAACACTTCCTTTATTACAGATCTAGCTTAGGAAATGTATGGCGAGTTTTACCAAACTCTTTCTTCTCACTTACAATTGCTTTAGCCTAGAAAAACCATCACAAGCATTTTCCACAATCATTCCTTGCCCAGGGTTTCAGCCTCTCATTACTGAAGAGCCAAGTCTCTGCAAGCTTTCCACCTCAGAAACTTACAAAGGACGTGTTACCCCTGCTTTTAAATACTGAAATACTGAGGCATCTGTGGAGAGAGCAGCCAGGATAGTGAGATCATCTGAGCAGCAATTCTGCAACTCCTACTTGAAGTTCAAAATCCATTATTAAGCTTTGCACATTCAGTGTCTTGGTCTCTGTTCTTCCAGGGATGGCTCCTCCCCAGCCTCCTACCCTCAAGCAGAGTGCAGAGCTCAGGGGCCCAAAACCACCTCAACTTTGCCATGAAGACCAGGGTCAGCTGTGAAGCAGCTGGGAGTAAAGGAGGAATAGACTGAAGCAGAACCAAGCAGCATGAGTATTCACCTTAGGCTCGATATTCCCAGAGACAAAGATGACTTTAAAAAAATTAACATACAACCTCTGCTGATTGCAATCAGATTCCCCAAAGGCTTTCAAGAGCAGCTGACAGACTGCTAAAGTATGGGTTAGTAAGACTACAATAATCACATCCCTAATGCTAAAACATCACACTGAACTCTAGTTACTCAGTCAAGCAGGATGAGAAATTTGACAATAATCAATTCCCAGGACAGAAGAACACAGACACTGTTTTTACAGCATTACTAACAGGGAGGTTTTTAGCAGCTAACCTAACTTCCCCACCTTCCAAGACTCTTAATTCACTTACATTCTCATCTCCTTTACCCAGTTTATAGGCAAAATACCACCAGCATCTTAGTTAAAATCTGCATTTATTCAAACCTTTTATTTCCCAAAAGTGTAAAAGGGGAAATAAAAAAAGTAGTACTGCCTAAGAGTGACAGAGCTGAAACCCCTTTTTCTGCATGGTGACTAACTTCACCCTTCTACCACAGAACCCTGAAGCTCACAAGCAGCTGCTACGTGTGACATTCCCCATCAGTTTGCTCAGAGCTCAGCTTGGGCAGGTAGGCCTGGCCCCATCAGGCTTATAAATAAGCCTGTTCACCTTTGCCAAGTCAGCCTCTCTCTTCACTGTCCACTTTTGGCCTGATCAGGGCAAAAAAAAAACAACCCAAACAGACCCACAGTTACTCATTATCCAGTACTCTAAAGCAATCATCTTATTTTGCAAGTTATTTCAGGACTAACAGAAGGGACTGACAGTTGTTTACACAGAAATGTGCTAAGGCAAAACTGAAAGCTTATGTCATTGCATTTCTTTTCTTGCCAACCTAATCCCAAGACTGCTTACTGCCCAGATCACACACTGCTGCTGTGTGCAAATCCTGTGGGAGTCCAGTTTGAGTGCCTACCCCATAATATTTTAATTCTTACCACAAACAAATAGAAGCAACTGGAAGATTCTCATCCTGCAACTTTATTTTGATATCAGAATAGCAGCTGTTACTCTGACATACAATCCCCCACTGCTCCAGAACCCAGAGATGATGCTTTACACCCCAGTAGTCACTCACACACATCATGGTGGCTTCTCAAGTCCAGCTCAGGTGGTTCTGGCTATATAGTTTCTGTGAGGCAATATTTCCTTATTCTTGCAAGAGAAACCACACAAACTAGATTGAGGACAAACCAATGCAAGTGTTACTGTAATTGTACACAACACAGTACCAATTCTATTATTACTTATGCTCCTTACCTCCATAAGACACAGGGAATTAAGAGCAAGTGTGACTAGGCTACCTAGGAGAGCTCTCTTGCTCAGCACCAGAATCTTTAGTTACATCACTCATGTATTTATTTTCCAGTTGTTTGCTTCGGGTTTCTGTCCTTTTATTTCCTCACCTGCATGGCTCACTTTCAGTTCCAACACTCACCTTAGTTGAGTGCAGAAGACCCAGCCTTCAGCCTGCAGCAGCAGCACTCCTTTCCCAGCTTAAGAGGATTTGGTGGTAGGCAGCTAATACATCCCCATAAAAGACAGCTAGACAGATTTATTCTTCTTGACAATTACAGTGCTCAACTCAAGCAGGAAAAGAGGCCAGCACTTTGGCCCAGTATCTGGTAGCATATTATGAGCTCACATCTCAGGTTTTGTACTGGGTTTGTCCTGCATGGCCCATCCTCATTCAGGGCTTTTCAGCTGGAAGCATTTTCTCTTCATTTTGTATTCCTACCTGACAAAGAGGCTCAGTGCTCATTCATCCTCCAGCTCATGGATATATGGAACAGTCACCTACTTACACCAGGGCTGACTCTGCAGGAATTTCTCCCCCAGATCAGGAGCAACCAGGCTTCTCTCCCTGCAAGAGTGCCCTTAGGAGAAGCAGCTAACATCAAAGATTTACCTTACTCACCCAAATCCTTCAGCTGCCACAGGAGCAGTACAACATGCTTTCAAACAACGACCATCTGTGACAAGGCAAAGGGATTTACTGCTCATCTTCTGAGGAGTTTTACACTCAGGAGAGTCCTATAAGGGGCATAAAGGGATGCCAATGTGCATATAACCTACACTACAGGGAACAGGAGGAAAGGCCCCAAAGGTACAATGAGATGCCCTTACATGGCAATTTTGAGCAGTAACTTGGGCATAGCAAATAGACTTTGGTCTTGAGATACTCAACTTACAGATAATTCATCCACAGCAGAATGACTTCAGCAGAAGAGGTAATCAGCAGCAGGGACTAAAAATAAAACAACCCCCCCCAAAACACACAAAAAGAAACCCCAAATAAAGCACCCCTACACATAACAAAGAGGTCTCCTAAAACCACCCTCCCTTCACCTTCTTTAGAAGTCAGTCTCAAACAAGTACTTCACGGGACTCTGGAGACAAAGGTCCATCGGCACATCCATGATCCACAACAATGACTGTTCATAATGCAGTTTTATTTTTTCCTTTGTACAAAAACAAATATAAAATTTAAATCCAATAGAAAGTGTATACTAGCAATGACAAGTTTACATTACAGTAAGACAGGACAATGCGATGTGTATTGAACACCACATTAGTTTTAAAATTCTCAGTGATACATGCACTATATAAAAACTGCTAGAACTTTTATTCTATTTCTACCAAGAATATCCAGGTACCAAGATACTCAAGAACCAGAAGTAATCTTGATAGGTGGTATCTACAAAATTAGACCTTTCCCACACACAGAAGAAACCAACACTAATAGAAATGTTTATCATTCTTTGTTAAAATCCTCTCACAAAAAGCCGTACACAAAATTCTTAGTAGATACAGAAAAAGCTCAAAAGCTGTTAGCATAGGTAACCATTCAGTAGTTTAGAGAATCTTTTAGACATTCTGAAGAGATACTGTAGTTTTCAATCTGTTTTTTTCCCCACAAAGCCAGAACTATGTAGACTCCTGTTTCAAAACCTAGTCAGTGGTTAAAACTAGCTCTTGAGTGAAGTCAGAGTAGTGTACAAAATATTTAACAGAACAGGGGTGTGCCTGTTTACTTCTTGACGAAAGTCTTTTCCACATTCAAGGTTTGTTTATTTGTCCCATAAACAAGATTGTACCTGAGGGATGAAACAAAAACAAGGATTACCATAATCTGTAAATAGAGTCAAACTTTAAGTCCACAGAGTACAGCAAAGCCACCTTGTCAGTCTTGTCTAGCCCCCCTCAAGTTTGTGAGCCCAGGGAAGTGCATGTTTGGATAGGTGGCCAGCTCATATTTCTAGAGACACACAGTTCTGTTGACGCTCTGTGGAGCCTCAGGATGAGGACTCGTGCCAGGAGCCTGCTCTTCCCCAGCGCTGGCAGCTGCACCTTGCTCCCTGCTAACTAACAGATCTGTCATACACAGATCACTGCAAGAAGTAGACAAGTTACTCAAAGAAAATGGGGCAACTCTGCTCTAGGAGAATCAGCCCACACTGCAGGGAAGCCATAATCACTGTATTTGAACACTGACTTCTGCTGAGAGTAGCCCAGAGCAGCACCTTAGGTCCCTGAAGCCCCTATTTTGTCTTTGCCCTGACTATCTGACTGTCCATCAGAAAGCTGGGCCCTATTCACCAATTTACTATCAGCAAAGAGTTGCTTCCTCTGTACTCAGGGGAACTCTGACTGTTCTATTTGTACCCATAAACCTACCATGCTTATTTCTGTTAGCATAGCAGCCAATACATGTTTTTCCCTGATCCACGTTGTATTCCCAATAGTCCATCCAATAGAACAGTTTAACACAAAAAATCATTAAAAATGTACTTGTAGGATTTTTTTAAAAGGAGTTAGTAGCTCCACACATCTTTTGTCACTAATACATAACTGATATTTGGCTTCTAAGCCAAAAAATACTTAAAAACGTTGCTTACCTGTAGGATTATGTCGGATGAAAAATACAAATGGTCTGTCTACTATGAACCATGGAGGAGATGACCTGGCTATTAAAATCGCAGCTTGCAAGAAAGACAAGATTTAGAGTGAGACAAATCAAGTATCACAACACATTATATACACTATCAAAGTGAACTTTCCTAGTGTGTGTGTATAGGCTTGCACAGATGCAGACAAATGCCTAAAACCTACCAATCTGGACATTTTAAATCCACAGAGGTCACATGGTATTCTTACAGGAAGCATTTTAAAAAGACAAGAACCACAGAAAGCTAGAAGTAAGTCTTGAGCTGTCTCTCAAAGCATGTAGTAGCTTAGTCCTCTTTGCCACCTGGATAGCCAGAACAGTACATGAGTGGCTAAAGTGTAAGTTATTAGAAGACACTTCTCTAGAAGTAATCCTGTTAGTATTTCTTACAGTGATTAACATGGGCAAATTGGGAGTTTACTGAGAAGTTCCATAAAACCCATCAACTGATCTGGTCAGAAGTCAGAGCATAATCCTGCACTCATCTTCAAGTGGGTAATCTTTGCTTAGTGCTATAGCCTTATAATGGAGCTCTCCCAAGTCTGACAGTTATCAGTACAGTTGCTTACTTGTTGCTGCAGAGGCTTTGGTTCCATCTTCACTAACTTCAATTTTTGTCTTTTGCAGAATATTCGATACATGAAGACCTTCTGTTCCTGAAAAAGCCAAGGAAGAACAGCACTTTCAGTAAAGCTTCCTGAGAGAGTCCTGAAGTACCTTGTAGCTAACAGCCATGCCAGCATGGCTCAGAATAGTAAAAGCTGCTGAAATCCTGAAGCTGCAGTGAAAAACACTACTGGTAATATCTTTGAATACAATCACTGAGTAACTGTAAAAATAGGGAATAACCTTACTCCACCTTCCTCCCTATTTACTAAAGTTTTCTTATTTGATGGTTTAAGTTACAAAATTTCACTTACAATTAAAAAGAAAAAGGCAAAAATCAAAAAATACGCTTTCTGAATTTAAGACATTTGTCTCAATGTCAGGGAGAAAAAAAAAGGCAACCAGCTACACACCTTGCTTTCAGTGAAACATAGGAATTTTTTTCCAAATTAAGCCAGAACAAGGTAGGCTTTACTTGTTAGATCATTCTGTATAGAATAATCAGGAGTTAAATAAAAGCAGAGAAGAGAAGTAAGATGACATTTTACAGCCATGAGTTATCTACACTCTGTTTTCAGATACTAATATTTACAGCTCTGGGTTGGTCCAGTCCAATATTCCACTTAAAGTGTGAATGTAGTCCTTGAGTTTTCCTACAGAGCTCAGGAAAAAGTAATTAAACACACACTTCAGGGAAAGTTACATGGTGCAGTTGCAGTATTTGCTACAGTCTAAGGTATTGTATTGTTATAAGTCTTGCCATAGATTTTAGACTGCTTGAGACCCTCAGGTTGTATTGCAAAACCTTAAGAAGATGGCCAAAATTATTTACTGCTGTAATGGCAAAGAAGGAGAAAACCCACTGCAATGTTCAACAGCAGCAGTCATGCCTGGCTGACTACAACATAAAAACTAGCTCCAGTGTCATAGTAACACAGCCAAGACAAAGCAGACAACTGCACTAGTAAAGCAGCACATTATTCAGTGCTGGAAACTATGAAGGACCACCAAATAAACTAACAAAGAAAACACCACCAACTCTTACTTGTTATTTTTGCGAAGTTTGCCTTTGACTGGTCAAACATATCTGTAATGCCAAGTGCTTGCAAAGGGTCCTTTAGGTCTGTCTCTGCTTCTGCTGTAAATCTAGTCGGGGAAAAAAAAACAAACCCTGCGTCAGGAAAGTCACCCTGTATAAGGTGAGATACACACAAATAATCCCCAAAATACTCCCTGAAGGAGGAATAGATTATATTAGTACTTACTTTGGTAAAATAACCTGCACTCTTTTTGCTACCATGGTTGTCATCCAGCTTCCTATTGTTTTTGTGCTGATGTGGGGAATGATAGCAGAGAGTGGTGTTGTGCTTTCAGTAGGCAAAGCAATCAACATGCTTATCATTTCACCATGGTATGGCAGTTCAATGATATTATACCACAGCTCATTTGGGGTACTTGTAGTGCCTGGAAAAAAGAAAAAAGCTAGTGAGCCATAACCTTACAGCCTCAAATGTCCATTTTACCCTTTATATACCTATGCTACAAGAATCTGTCAGGAAAGTTTTGCCTACATCTTAAAACTGACTTTAGAATCACAGACTTCCTGCTAGGCAACCCTTCAAAAGATCTGGGCCCTGTGCAGATGCTAGCTTGACATAAAGCACAGACAGGATGACACCAAAGAGCAAATACTCATTTGATATACATATATTTCCCAGACAAACCTCATCAGCCCAGAGCAGCAAGCCAGCTACATTAGAAAGGATTAAGTCTACAAATCAGCTGGATCTTTGCTTCAGATCTCAACTGGACCAGAACCAACTGCACAGAAAAAGCAAGGAAAAGCATCTTTCCAAACTGAAGAGATCTCATCAGACAAGCTTGTTCCTACAAGAGCTCCTAGCTCCTGCCTGAAGTAGTCTGTGACATTTACTTAATTTTCCTGTTTAAGGATCTGATTAAGAAGCAGTCTTAAGCCTTTCAAGATAGTGGAAGGCAGCCACTTGGAGGCAGTGCACGAGGCCAATTAGATGAGAAGGAGTGAGATAGCAACACCTCCAAGTTACAGCAAGTGTCAGGAAGACTGTCTTTGAGCAACCTCCTCTTCTTCCAAGTTCCCTTTGGTTACTGTGGGATTTCTGGCATGTGGCTGGAAAGCAAATGCTTTTTATAGTAGTTTCAAGTGAAAACTTGTCAGTTTAACTACACGCAGGATTTCAGGCAAAGTTTTGGATAGCAGCAAGATCTCATTATCTTTCCCCTTTCTTCATCTAAAGTTGCAGTTGTCAGCCCAAGCTGAACAATCAACAGCTTCACTACAAATTTAATCTTGTTGCCAGGGCCACGCAACCTGCCTTGACTGAGCTCATATTGCTACAAAACTGGCTGTATTGCACTTATTTTGCAAGAATAGCGTCAGGCTTGGCAGTTTCATTATTTCCTTTTATTATGGCAGTGGTTCTCAGACTAGAGCCTACAGACCTGGCTGCACAAGAAAGCTACAGGACCATAGCACAAGGTAAACTGTCCAGCAGGTAAGCACTGCTTTCCTGATCTGCTCTGCACTGTCATTACTGAGGCATCCCAAATAGGAGGGGAGCTCAGCTTCAGTAAACTCGTGGGATTGAAGACGCTTAAGAAACTTTAAAAGTTTAAGATCCCTTTGCAACGTACATAAAACAGAAGCCCTGTGTTAGGAAACCCAGAGATACACAAACTGAGTACTAACTCAGCAGTATTTCTTTTGTTCCTTTCTAGCCTTAATAGCTTTTCCAGCTTAAACATAGGCCAATATAATGGAGATTTTAACCAGCACTAGCAATCAAAACCTTTCAAAATAATAGTCTTACTAAATCCCATCTTAACTTACGGACTTCTTTGAAACTCCACAGATTAGTATATACTAGTAGGCTTCCTCACCTCCCCCAGCTCACACTTTCAGCAATCACTTAAAGCAGATGTAATGTAAAACTTTAACATACAGGTTTGGGACAAAGTCACAGCTGTTTATTTTAACACAAATTACTAACATTGGTTGAGTACTACTGACAGTAAAATGAGGCATTTAAAAGAACAGTGGGTCTTGTTTTTGGGATTTATAGCAAGTTGTATTCTCAGACCTATTTCGGCAGACTGTATTTAGCACACAGGGAAGCAAGTTCCAGGCAGAGCTTCTTGGAAGGACACAACAGAAGTTTTTATCAGAGTATCAGTCTTACTTTGACCACTAAAATCCCCAAAAGGCTGCAACACTGAAGCTCTGAAGTAGGTTTTCAGTGCATCAAGCTGCTTGTGTCAGCTCTGCGAGTCTCTGATGGAAGTCTGGCTGAACCTGCTGAACTTCTTTTCACTTGTGACTCAATCTGAAGAGCAGTTTCACACCTTGAGAGATACTGCCAACATACTAACCCTGTGCTCCTTTGGCTCCCACATGACTGGGGAGTGTGCAAGTCTCATTTCTTTATATAGAGTAAAATATAGATTGATTCTATTCCAATCTTTCTTTCATACACAGCTCATCACCAGGTAAACCTCTACCGTTCTGTCTGTTGGCAGCTTTCCCTTATTCTCACCCTTTAGGAATCCACACTTTTTTTCCTTACACCAAAGCTTAAGTAACATTCAAGTTTCTCAATTTGGGTACTTCAGCTTTTCCTTTTTCAAGGTGAGAGGATAAGGCAAGTACTTGGCCAGAGTATTCAACCTTAAGCAACTGTCAAGTACCTTGCACAGAGAGTACCTTCACCCATGCCCCAGCAGTACAGACACTTCTGTAACACAAGCCCCTACTCAGCTGCAAGAAGCAATACCATTAAACACCACAAGCTCTTGTTCAAATTTGAAAGAAAAGAGCTTATTTTACAACCACTGGTGGTGGTAGTGGGAATCACTGAGCTTACCACAGCGGAAGATAGATAATTGGGACAGCATGGGAACTTGGTACGTCTTCCCATCAGCTCCATAAAATGGACGTTTCTTTGTATTTTCAGGTCGAAATCGTGATTTCCATAAGCCCTTGAAATACACAGCATTTACTAGAACCAGTCGGGTCAAACTGCCTTCAATATCATCTGGAGCTACAACCTGATCGATCATACCTAGAAGAAATAAAGGAAGTCTTAAGTATTTGCTGTCATAACACTGCCAACTGCTCACGAAGAACCTGAAGCACATATTTCTTGAGACCTGATCTGTGAGTGCCAGCTCCTCACAGGGCAATATGTTTAAGATTCATAAAGACACTGGTGTTCTTCGCCAAAAAGTAAGCCTTTGGGATAGCAAGATACGTTTGATTTCTAGTTAATTGATAATCTGATGTTATATGCAACAACTAAAGAGGCTTTATCCTTTTCAGCATATGATCCGACCTAAGACTGCCTTACAGTGCTAATAGTTTCAGCTGAAACACCTCCCCATTCACACACTGCTTGCAACATTGGTATGCAAAACTGGTGATGTGGTGGAGAAAGAATTTGACCCTCTCATTTCACAAATACCACATCCAACATCGTTAACACACTCCTCAAATCCAGGAGGCACCGGTTACAACTCCAAGAGGTACCAAACATGTAGTTCACCTAGACTGGGAACATGTTGCAAAAGGGGATCTCTGGCTTTAGCACATGTTTAGCGTGACAACTAGATGCCAAGAAGCTTGAACCAGGAGGAGTTCTGTCAAGGCAAGGTTAATTAAGAATCTTCCACTAAACCTGAGTTCTGAGAACAGGGTTATATCTTACAAGAGTGTACGGCAGTCAGAGCAAAAGCTGAACTGCTCTATAGCTTTCCATAAGTCTGATTTATTAAGTAAAACACAAGTTGCCTGAAAGTATCTTACATATCAGAAAGCATAGCTGCAAGAGAACTCTGTATTTCTCACCAGTTGCATGAATGCCAAGAACAACAGAAGCTCCCCTGATCCCACGGACAGATGGACACACACACAGCCCGCCCCTCCCCAGACCAACAGATAGGTACATTTGCTGGAGCAGTGAGACCGCTGATTCTTGGCCCACCAGTTCTAAACCACCACACCAATGTCAGCTAAAAGACAGTTTTCAGCAGCAGGGCAGAGCTTTCTCCTCCTCCACATCTTTCTCCAGTATTTCCATCTGAACTTGAGGTCCCAGACCACACCCTGCCACGCACAGAGGCACTCACCAATACTCACCCCTTGTTTCATTTTTCACCCACTGGTTGATGGAATCACATGCTGCATTTGGGTCCTCGAAGTCCACACTCTTGACACTGCACTGAAACACCTCTTTGTTCCTTGTAACAAAAGGCACTTCCATTTTAAAGCCACTCTTTGCAAACACTGCATTAGCAATTGTTACAATGTCTTTATTCTTTTTTGAGACTATGAGCCTGTTTATCTTCTTTAAGGCTTTACCAACTCCTAGTTGGAAAGAACAGCAAGTTTAATTTAGAATAAGATTATGAAAAAACAGTTACTTTATGCAACTATTAATGACATGAAAGGTCAGACATTAAGTGCTGGACTAGGAGACCAAAGCAGGCATTCTCAGAAGACTTCCAAAATACTCATTTCTGATCTTTCCTTCTGAAGATTGCTACTGCTCCCCAGCAAAACCATGACATCCACTGTGATTCCTGCTGCCACTCTAGATGTCTGCTCAGAATGCAACAGACAGTGCTGGGAGTAACATCGAAGTTCACTTCTCAGTGTGGAGCTGCTAATCACAGACACTTCCAAAATATAATTCATATCATATAAGCCCAGGTGGTCACTTGTCAGTTTTGCAACAATAACAAAGTTGAGAGGTCAGTCTGCTCACTCAGAGCTCTGCAGAACTTGCATAACAAGTGGTCTTGAACCTCAGAGTGCAAAGCAAAAATTGTTTTGACATCCTTCCTTCCCATTATTGCAGAATAAAGGAAGCTGTCAAGATTTCTTTAATAAACTGCAAGTCAAGTCTTGGTTTCCGTCAAGAGTAGGTTCTGGTCTACAAGAAGGAATTAATGCCTTAACACATGAACTTGTCTCTCAAAAAGGAAAAAGGGAAAGTAGTAGGTTCCAGTGTTACAGTCAAGATCCTTAGGATCTGAAAGCAGACTGTACTTAGTGCTTGCTAGCTCCTTCATTGTGTGTGAGAAGGCATATGGCACCACAGAAGAACTGCTATATTCTCCATATCCAGTTCTCCCCGGTGCTATGGCTTATGAAGGAGTGCTTGTCTACACAGGGAAGGTATTGCCAGGCAAGCAACTTCATGTTCAACCATTATATTGAACAGAATCCTTAGGTGGTTGTTTTTACATCAGTTATCAGTGGATTCCCTCTGTTTCCCAGTAGTTTTGGCAGAACCATTTCCAGACTACTTCCTTATGTAGACAAACTTGAGATAAAAGGTATGAAGTGAATGAATTAGTTCAGAGTTATTTTCTTAGTTGCATATGGCTTTGCTGTTTCATGTATCATGAATGCTCTAACAGTACCATTTGTATGTATTCCTACATGTTCACTCTCCAATAAATACCATGGGCAAATTCTTCAAGAGAACATACCATAACAGAGGTTCTCAAACCGTATTCTGTGGACCACTGGTGGTCCACGGAGCACTTGCTGGTGGTCCGGGGAGAGCTGGCTGGTCTCATGATGCTGGCTCTCCTCTTTGGTTCCAGCTGCTAAATTACATTAAAAGACAGCTAAAGACAAATTAAATACTTTTCAACTATTAACTTTTCAAAGAAGCAGTTGCTGCAGTTGCCAAAGAACTGCAAGGCAATCATGAACAAGTGCAGGGGAAATCTGCAATGCGATAGGTATCTCCCCATCCCATAACATGTCTAATAAGGTACTGGCTACATTTTAAGGTGTTTGAGAACCTCTGTCTTACAGTATTAGGACTGCAGGCCAAATAAAACAAGTTTTTATAATGCTTCAAAATTTTTGCAAGTACTTATATTTTGAGCATTCAAATGTTCCTAAAGTTGATCATACAATTAAAAGATTTCAATGTACATAATTTAGATCTTAAGATATCAAATTATTTTGCTGTACTTTAAACCCAGGACCAAAACAGCAAAGCAAGCAAAGATAGGACAAGATGTGATATGACAATACTGCTCAAGATTCAAATGTGCACTTACCTCTTGGAGGGCTTCCTATCCTTGGAAATAAGGGAGAATGCTGGCACTAAGACATTGTCTTGCTGGCAAACACTCACAAAAATTGTGTTCAAATTAAAGCAGAACCTTCAGCCTACACACTCTCAAGGGACAGACATTGGCAGAGGAATACAAACACAGATGCATGCAGGGTCAGGCACAGAGGCAAGCAGAAATGGCTGTTTCAAGAGGGCACTACAGGACAGAGATCCTGACAGCACAAACACATGAACAAAGCTGAAGAGCAAAGTCAAAGTATCAATAGTATGATTAGCTTGCATTGCTTTCAGTATGGTGCCAGCAAATATTCTCTTGCCCTGTTATTTAAGGAGTGACACATCAAAGACCATTCAGTACAGCCTGAAATGGGGTACTGCAGCCTTTGTACATGGTGCTGGCACTGGACCACCTCCCACACTGCTTTGGAACAACCAATTTTGCAAGGATGAAGGCAGTTCCAGCCAGGGCCCTGAAGTCATTAACCAAGCTGCTTATAAGGCAGTTGCAGTGTATGTACATGTCCATACTCAAATTGCCAATTAACTTCAAGTGTGTCCATTTTGTGCTTTGGTAAACAGAGTTAATTGGTGCATGATGCAATCTACCACACTTGGAAAGCCATCTCACAGAGCATGAAGAGTCTGACAAAACACACCCCAAACCACCTCAGGAATCACTGACCATTTACACTGTATCTCATCATAGTTGTCAGCTGCTTCTTTGTCTTGCCATCAGCTCCCAGCTGCAACACCCCCAGGACTGATGCAATCCCATGAGGAGAAACAACAACATTGTCCTGAGGCTTAGCTTTCACTATTTGATTGAAGACCTGGATTCCAACATCAGAACTAAGCTCCTCCAGAGGATAAAAACTGAACTGGGAACATACAGACATTAAAGTCCCAAGAAAAAAGAGGAGGGAGAAGTTCCAGTTCATGATTCCTGGGTGGAGACACCTGTAAGAAAATAAGAGGGGAAAGTTAAGTCAATTTCCACAAGTACCGCATTTTTAACATGAATTCTTATTTACCTGAAGAGCAGTCAAGTCCTGCACATGTGCCACACACACATTCACAGAGCTCTGGCAATGGGACTCATCTGCATTTTACTTACACCTATCAGTATTTTAGGCCTACGGGTTTCCAAATACAGAGATAATCATGAAATAGTCAGTCAGTGCCTATGCAACAGGACAAAAGCCACCAAGCTGGGAAACTACCTCTCACCACACATAAGTTGTTCGGTTTGTGTTTCAGTTAAATGAGCCTTGGCATTCTGTTTAGACTGCCCTTTAGGATGAATTAGTGCTAAGAAGTGATGTGGCACTGTCCCGCCCACTAAGATGTGATGCAAAGCACACTTTATAGATCGTTTTCTGCAGTGAACAGAAGCGTGCATACATATGCAACAAACCTTCTGTCGTGGGAATTTACACCTACCTAAAACAATAAGTTAGCTGCATAATTGGTATTCTCCATAATGGTAATGTATGGACACTTAGATTTTAAAAATGTAAAGTCTGGATTTCAACCTGTACTTTTCTATTTAAGAAAACACATCAGCAGCTACTGAGTAACATTGTTAATGAAGTTAGCATTCACAATGGACCTATCTTCATCTTCAGGTCTAACACGTGACAGAATTCAGCATTAGTATCCCCATGAACTGAAGCACGAGCAGCAGCAAGTTTGTTCAGGAAGTCTCAGCAACTAATAACAGAGAACCAAGCTCAACTCTTAAACACTCCATACTGTAACTATTAGGTTGTATTTCCTCCTCACAAAATTGTAGGGGCAAACACACACTTAGAGAAAGTCATGCAGTAATATCCAATTTCATTACGTTCCCTGCAACATTTCACTTGCACAGTTAACAGCCCTGACTTCTATTTTCAGACCAGCAGTGAGCCTGTTCCCTCACCACGCTGACTCCGGCACTCCAAGAACACGCTGAGGTGTTAAGTCCTTTCAGCACGCTGAGGAATCAGCCGGTCCCCCTAGTTCACCAAAGGCTCACCGGGCTGCAGAGGGTACACAACCGAATAAACCGTGGTTTGCATAACACACCTGCAAACCCCCCAAAACAGGTCTGTGCTCCCCTCGAGGCCCCGCAGAGCGTGGCACAGCCGCTCCCCGGGGCAGTCGAGCCGCGGAGCTCCGGGATGCGGCGGCGCTCGGAGCCGCCCACGGCAGGAGCGCTGCCATCGCCAGCCTACCTACGCCGCAAGTTCAAACCATGCTGGAGCACTTGGTTACCAGCAAGCCAGCTGGTGTTTGCACAGATTTGTTTAATCGTCTTTTAATAGCATGTACTTTAACTGTGTTAGAACACTTGAAAGTAGCAAAATACAGCGTTTCCACTTCTACACCATTTCAGGGCGCAGAACTGGCTTTGTGGAAGTTTGCCATTGCAGCACGGAGAAAAGCAAATGATGTAACGCAGGAGTTGAGAAATCTTTCTTCCCCCCACCCAATCCAACTGTTATTGTGACCAGAGGAGCTTGTTGGACTGATTTTAGTTATGAAATAAAAAGTGAAAATGCTGTCCTACAAAACAGGGTAACAGCCCACCCAAAAATTAAGTCACTTCCATCAACTGAATAATCCCCCCAGCATTTCTGAAATTACTGAAGTACAATTCCTTCCAAAGGAGCTCCTTACCAGCCATCAACAGGAACTACTCAAACTTAATCCAAAATTTAAGGCTCAATCCGGCCACCTGAAGTTAAGACCTCCAGGAAGAAAACCCAAATGCCACCCAACCCCCTGAAACAGGTTACAAGTCACCCCAGGATTCATCTTGCAGCTACATCACCACCAGCTACAGAAGGAAGCTGTCATGAGGAAAGCCAGGAGCCTGACAGGGGAAGTAAATTTGTACTTTTTTATATATTCTTTGATACTAGCACAAGCCAAATAAAGCTCTAGTTTTGTTCTTAAGGACAAGACTTTCCCCCCATTCTGCAAGGCAGCAACTCTGTGCTGATAGCAATGCTGCCTTACAGGAGGTAAGTGTGGCTTACCACTCCAAGAGAAGTTAGGTTTCGGGTTTAAGGTTTCATTGTTGGTTTGGTGACCACCTCTTCTCCCTATCTGGAACCCCAAGGAGCAGTTTAAACAAATGCTTAATCCCAGTATTAAGCACCCTTTTACCTTTACCAAGTATCTTGGCAAAAAGAAAACCTCAAGACTATCTTACTCACACTTAGAAGCAAACAACAGTTAATGCTGGTGCAATACAGCCTGTCCCAGGTAGTGATGGACAGGGAAAGTGCCAGATAACAATCACAAAGCACAGTTTGAGATGCAATTTGAAAACACAGCTTTTGATTGAGGCAGCTCCACGTGGCCAGATGACAAACCAAAGGAGACTGGGCTATTTTGAGCACATCTACTCTTGACACATTACACTTGGAGAAGCATATTATGAGGGCACAGACAGCAGTGACACTTTTTTGAAGTCAAATAAAACATTTCATTGTCATTTATGCACTGCATCTGCACAAACCTAACTGAAGTCAGACATTTCTCTTTTTGCCTTTACCACAATACATTGCAAGTCCTTAAGTTTTCTACTTCACTGGTGACAGGCCCTGCCAGACTCAGGGTGACAGCCTTACATTTTCCCCATGACACATGTAAAGCCTTGCCAAAACAACCCAACTCTTCCCCCAAGGCCACTGCTGCAGGGTTTTTATTTTGCTTGGTTTGTTTTGGGGTTTTTGTTGGTTTGGTTTGTTTCAAACAGTTACTTCCTGCACCTGGTTTTCCCAGAGGTCTCCATGTTTGCCTCACCTCTCCCCCCAACATGCCATTAAGGTAGGTTGGTCTCTTCTTTTGGAGCACAAACTCTAGCAGATACCTACTCAATAAGTAGAATAAAGTCATGCAGTGCTCTGAGTACGGGAAAAGCATAAAACCACTTCTCAGCACTCATTATAGAGCAGTCCCTTCTTTGCCTGACTCTGCTATGGGCACTGTGTAACTTAACCAGGTAACAGAGGAGAGAATTTCATCCTTGAGCAGAAGTGACATCCCTGTTATTAATGTTTCTATCATGGATCTCAGTATATTCAACTTCAATGCAGCAACAAGAAGCACATTTGCATATCCTGAAAGAAGCAGCTTAAGTACAGTGCAAGGAGAAGAAATCCAAAAGGATGTACAATGTGTAGGATGGAAAACAGCTGACCTGCTATACAGAATACCAACAAGCTTTCAACAAGCTTTCATAACACTAAAGCTGAAAACTTAGTTAAATCTGAATCTAATGCCTCAGAAAGCCAAACAAAAATATGAGCTAGGCATTTCTTTGCCTATGACCTTTATATTTTTTATAAAGTTAACTGAGAAGGAGGAAGGTGTATAGGCAAATTCATTTACATAAATGTGGGCTTTTGAAAGATGTTGGACCAAAAAAACCATCCCTCTTTAGGGTAGGCTGCCCACTTCTTAAATTAAGAACTTACAGGAAGGACATCCTACAACTTAAACTTCTTAAAAGGCAATGGAAATAGTCACTAACCCAAAGAAAGGCATCTAAAGGATAAACAAAAAAAAACCAAAAGAGCCCCCCCCCCCAAGCAATTTGTTACGCAAATCTGATTCTTAACCCTAATGCTAAAGGGTCTGAACAAAGCAGATGACTGCCATACATTCAGCTGTACGAGGGATGCCATGTCCATGGCAAGCACACCAAGGCTTCCTTAACTCCCCCTGCCTCACTGAACAGCCCCACACCAAGTCCTGTACACCACACTGAAGCACTAGTTATACCTACACCTAACTGCACAGCCTAGGTTAAGCAGCCATATAATGTTTAGACAACTGTTTGTCAAGCACAGAGCTCTGGGGAAGGCAGGAGAAGACAACTGCAGCAAGTCCTATCCACCCTGATAGTTCTGTATTGTTTCAAGGCAAATGATGAAAAGTCTTCAGGACACCAACCTCTGGATGATCTCAGCTTCAGGCCAGTGTTGCAAAGAGTAACACTCAGACACACTAAGCAGCATACCCAGCTCTCACTAGGCTCAGCTATTCAGAACACCCCCATAATACCTTAAGTTTTTGGCTGAAATTATAATGGAAGTACGTCAACAGAGAGGACACGATGTCTCCAGCTGGCATTTATAGAATACTTGGTACAAATGCAAGGTTTATTAATATGGACTGTTGAATCTGGGTCTAGAACGGCATTTGGTGGAGCAGTGAGAAGTTACATCTTCAGACCCAGGCTAAAAAAAACTGCTAAGAATGGAGATCCTCCTACAGGAAAGAACTAGCTTAGGAAGGACTTGGTTTTCAGAGAGTCAAATCAAGCCACTGCACTCTTCCCAGAGGACAAAAAATTAGTCTGATTCAAGATAAGAGGCAAAAACATAAGCAGGAATAATACCCATATTTAAAATCTAAGTTGAAGAAAAGACCTATCCCAGAGAGCCTGAAGAACACTTTCAAGTAAATTGAGGAAGAAATCATGAACTGTGGATAGATTTTTATGTATCTGCACTGACTGCACTTCCTATGAGACACCTCCAAGTGTTTATTTTGAAGCCTAACTTCAACAGTAATAATGTATAACCCAAAAGGCTCCTTCTTCCAGCTGCAAGATTGATTCTACAGTTTCTTTATAGACATATCAAGCCATCAGGAAGTTTGCACACCAGACTGTACTTCTGTGAATAGCTGTAACCAAAACAGCAGCAAGCACAGCTTAACAGACTAAAACTAAAAAGCAGAGTCTCACAGCATTGCTGATCTCACTGCACTAAGCCCAAAAAGCTCAGATCCCCTGAGCCCATGTGGCAGGCACTGGGCAGCCTGTGTACCCAGAGAAACTCAGGCTGGAACATACATTCAGGGACCTCTCCAAGATTGAGATGTTGATGTTTCCATGTCAGTGCCATCTGGGCTACTCATTTAAAAGTCTTATTTCAACTGACATGTCAGCTCCAACAAAGCAGCTTCACTTCAGGCATTTAACCAACTCTCTCCAGCAGGACTGACTAAGTACTCAACCAAACTTGTTAACAGTCATTTAAGAAGCTGACTGAGCACACAGCAATTGTTTCTCCCAAGCCATGAGAGCACTCTGGGTCTGCAAGGGGAAGGGCTCATGCTGGTTCTTGTTTTTCAGATGATGCCCACTTGGCAGCATAATTAAATATAATGAAAATACTCAAGCCTGCCAGCAGACTTCTTCCCCCCCTTACAGGTGTTCATAACTCCCCTTTTGCCTAAGTCTCTTCATCCCAAAGCCTTCAGCTTCAGTATCTCCTGCCATAGTCTGAATGCAGGTGAGTTCAGAAGTGGCTTCTTTTTCCACACAACAGATCTGTGAAATGGTTTATCTTCCCCCTGGTTTTTTTGTTATGTCCTGAATGTTGACCCTCCCTTTTCAACAACTCAGTTCATTATTACTCAATAGCTGGAAAGTTTACTATATGCAGAGTGTTACCAAGAAAGGATGATTGCTAGCTTTTAAACAGCTCAATACTTACATTGCTTTGAAGAGGAGTAAGTTACTGTCAACAAGATATAAACAACATAGATAAGCTGGAATTAATGCTTCTTTTTTAAAAAAAATTAATTTTGTATGTTAAGATATTGGTTTGACTTCAGGCACTACAACCAGCATTTCACACAACTGCAAAAAGCATGGCAATGGCTCAGGCTTTCCTCTCTCAATCTTAAACCTTTCTCTGTTATTCCTATTCTTGTCAGGTTTTTAGTGCATTTGTGTTTGTTTCAAGATGGGCCATCTCCATCTGGAATGCCTCTTCAGCTGTGGCCAATCAGTCTCCCCTGCCAAGCAGGAATTTCCCAGCAGAGCACCAGCTTGTCAAATTGGGCTGGTCCCAGACAGGAACCCACTCTTTGTCCAGAAATAGCTCCCACATGAGCAGAACTTACAAGTTTAGTACTTCTTTACGAAGAGTTGTGACCACCACCACCACTTCTTGGGAGTTTAAGCACAAATTGCAGAGAGAAGCTCCATTTAAAACTTCCTATAGCCTTGTGAGCAGGGTCTCCAGTTCAAAAGCCAGACTGATTTCCTCACCAGTAGCTGTCTTCGACAGCATTTGGCGGCAGCTCATGGTAGTTCATTACCAAGACCAATCTCACATCATGCAAAGCTGACTAGAGAGTTTTTTTACTTCACCACTGAGTTATAACTGTACCACACAGACGCTATTCAGAGTTTCAAGAACACAGATAGGCATTTATGTATCATTTGCTTTACTTCCATCCCTCGTTTTTACATAATTAAAAAAAAAAAAACAGCTTAAGCTCTGCTTCATGATGCAAATACAGTTTGCTGGTATGATAGGGCAGGGGGCTTAGGAAGACAATTCTGGGACTGCACAGTTCTATCGATTTTCAACTTTTATCTGCATTCTCTCCTTACTGTAGGCTCAACAACTGCTGTTAAAAATTTCTATGTATTATTCACTCCTGTATTTAAAGCAGAGTTTCCACAGAATTCTCCAAGACATATTATCAAGTTTATCAGGATCAGGAAGGTTAAAGAGAATCATATTTTTAAATTATTGGTGCCCCTTGATTAAATAAGTGGTTTTATTGATCTTAAGTTCTTTATGCAATGTGGTTATTTTAATATAATGAGGAAACAAGCTTGGGACAGTCAGCTCATCATCACTAATGCTGCAGAACCAGTTTCCCAAAAAGAGGCAGCACAGCACTGTTTCACAACATGGTGGTGAGGCTATACCCTCTTGCTCTGGATTCACCCCAGTAGAGGGAACAGTGGTTCAACAATCATAGTAATTGCCTAAACTCAAGCTCACATTTTAAGACTTTTGTGGAAGGAACACCTCACGGAACCACAGTTCCCACATTTACTGTACATTAACAATGCTTATTATGCAAGCATGGGCTCCCTAGGAGCTAAAGGCAAGCCTACAGCATTGCAAGCTCCCATTAATAAGATACAAAATATTAACTCTGATAATGAGCTGTATAAGTACACATTTATGAAGCAAATAGTCCACAAAGTGTTGGACTAACAACGTGTGGTGTCTTACCAGGTACTTCACCACTACCTTTACCTTAAGTCTCATCTCTGCTATAGAATTTGACCTTTCTTCCTTCAATATTTTTTTAAGGAACACTCAGAACCCTAACACATTTTCACTTGTTGCAGGTATCTTGGTATTATCTGATACTAAGACTTTTGCACCCCTAGGCCCCTGCAGGGCAAACGGACTTTGTCTTCCTCTCCCCAGGTAAATTTCAATCTGCTGGCCAGTGACTCATGCCCTGTCTAACCAGGCTGAGAGTAGAAATAGCCTTGTGGAAACTTGAGCAAACTGTGTGGAAAGCTGTGCTTGGAGCAGAGTGAATGCCAAGAGCTTACCAGTATATATCCTTCTTCAGAAGGGTTAAGGTACTAATATCTGTAACACTTGGACTTAGAGAACTGTCAAGCAAAGAAAAAAAAATTCAGTATAGGAAACAAAGAAAGCTTACATTACTGAGCTGAGTCCTCAAGCCAATAGCGAGAATTTCAGCAGAGCTTTAACAAGGCATGTGAGTTGCTGCAGAGTAGAAGATAGTGACAGTTTGTCTTCAGATTCTACACCTTTTAGGTTGAGGTTACTCTACAGAAGAGGTACTTGTATTTCCTACTAAACAACACCCTTCAAGATGCAGGTTCCATCATTCCACACCATATGGTTCAGTCTGGGTTTACAGCACAACTCAAAATTAGGTTTTCTATGTAGCAATAATATTTTTATACTCCTGGTAAGCTAAAAGAGGTGTCAAGACATATCAACCACATGGCATCTAACCAAAGCTTATACATGCTTGGGTTAGAGATGTCCAACTGGTAACAGGAGACAAGCTCCCACAGTCTTCTAAGTGACCTTCAAGAAATTCCACTTAAAATAATGCAAGTAATTCAATATTACTAATGTTTTACTTATGCTTCCTCCTACAAGAGGAAAGGCTCTGGCAATAAATGTTGGCACTTCTCTGAAGTTACACAGTTGCATTAAATACACTCTTTTCACCATAAAAATAAATCGGAACTCCAGTATTCTGTTCATAACAAGAACATATACAAAAACTTGCACTTACACAAATTCTATGATAGTCAGGACTTGATACTTTAAGCATTTTTATCCAGAGAAAGCTACCAACTGACAAAGCTACTTGGAGAGATCAGGAACAGTGCTCTAACCATTTACTGTACATGTGGTTGGAGATCTGCAGAGTCATAGGTGACTAGCCTTTTATTTAGTTATTAATCATACTGTACAACATTAGTAATCAACCACTTCCTATTTGTGAGCTAATTTAGAAACCACCTTCTCCGTCTGAAATACCAGATAACAAATGTAACTCAAGTACTAGTAAGTTGGCTGCATTACACTAAGATGGAAAAAGCATACTGAGTTTCTGTATCCAGGACAGCATCACGGTAACAAGCTTAAACTCACAGGAACATGAGATACTAGTTTTAGTGGCCTTTTCTCAGCCATTTCAGAACTAAGTTGAAGGCTACCCAAAAAAAAAAGGATAAGGATATTCACATTTCTCTTTACAGCATACAGACATTTACTTATATTTATCTTCACCCCCTCCCAGCTTCAGAAGCAGAACAAGTCAGCCACAAAAGCACCTGCAGTTGCAGGTGCTCTAGGGATGAAGGAATGAAGCATTGTGCTGGGAACCCTATCCATATGCTCAGACACCTCCCCAGTCATCTGCAAGAGGACTTACCTTAGCCAGCTAATAAGGGAATTACCAGCTCATTAAAGGTCTGTGTTTAAGAAAACACACTCTTCTCTTTAAT
Organism: Formicarius rufipectus; assembly: GCA_013399695.1. Lineage (NCBI taxonomy): Eukaryota > Metazoa > Chordata > Aves > Passeriformes > Formicariidae > Formicarius > Formicarius rufipectus. The sequence continues at coordinate 2,357,891 of VXAU01000760.1, forward strand.
CCAACCTCACTTCTGACTGATCCCACTGGCTTTGCTACAGGTTCCCAGAAAGGCAAGACTTAATGTGCATAGGGAAAAGGGACAACTGAGTATGAACTACACAGAAGAATCCTGTAAGAGCAGGTCGTGACCTGGTATATTAAACCATCTGATTCAGTTCAGCTTGAAAGTTTGTAGGCTGAGCTGTGTTGGCTGAGAAGCCTCCGCAGAGTCCATCACTATTTCTGTAATGCAGATGACGAACCTCTGCAGAGGAAGTAGGCAATTAGCTGGGAAAGCAGCCTCTTAAGCTGAGCTGCCAGAGCAGCTGGAGGCCTCAAGCTTCTTTCTTCTTTCAGTGCTGAGAAAGCAACATGAACTACTCCAGAAGAGGAAGGTATAATAGCAAGATGGAGACATAGCTGAGAGATAATACACAAACTTCTACGTAGTATTTCTTTGATTGCTTAGGGAAATAAAGTAAGAAGGTAACAGCATGGAAGAGGAAAAGTTATTGATGTCCTGTTCTCCTCTTGGTTTTGTACCCATAATCTGTCAGAGCCATGACAAACTAACTGCCCCTCTCCCATTAAAACAAGAAACCTCAAAACCCACTCAACCTTTGGTCAGCAGAAGCTTGCACACCAGACCAGACAGAGGCTCTCAGGAGCACACATCACTAAGTGCCACAACATGCCCTTCTGCAGGAATAGCAGTTTAAAGTGCAAGCTGTTAAATAATACAAAAAGCATTTAAGTAAGAAACAAAGCTTGGTCAAAGCTACATAGCTGATGAACATAAATTCATATAATCTGTACATCAGCCAAACTAAGAGAGCTAAGATGAACCAGAATTTCTCAACAGTGCTCCTGGAAACCCCATTGGGATTCCCAACTGTAGCTTACAGTTTCTTGACAGCTAGAATTTCTCACAACCAAGCCCACCTGCTTGCTGAGGCCACTACATACACACAGCCTTGAGCAGACATCTTAACTCCAGAACTCACTGGAAGTCAATCTTGACACCTTCCACAGTTGCTTTCATGGTTCCATGATACTAAAAAAGTTTCAGACACCTTTTCTAAAGCCCAAGACAACAACAGAAGATTGCCTGAAGTCCACACTTTATACCACATTGATGAGTACGGACAGCAAGACTGGGATTTTCACCATGGAGAGATAATTGCACAAGATGAACATGATTTTAAACTTAATTATGCCACAAAGCAGTTTATTTGATCCCAGAACAAGGCATCTTTTGGTTTCAGCCTGAAAATATAAGAAAAAAAACCATATTTCTGGCTATTAAAGGTGAATACCATATCACAGACAAGATACAGCAGATGCCAAAATGCACATTTCCACAGACATTAAATTCCACAGGAATTAAAAGGATAAATACAGCATTTCAGTTAGCATTTAAGTGTATTTCAAGGCCACGACAAACAGCTCAAGAACCTATGGTTAATACTAGTATTGTCACTAAAATTGCCCCATCCTGTCCTTGATCACTGGTTCTCACTTAGCAGAGACTGCACACCTCTGCTTGCAGAAGTGTTCCCACAAATCAAGTAGAGAATTAAGGGTCTATCATTTAAGAGACAGGAAAAAGCAGAACACAGGCAGCTTTCTTTCCATGGCATGCCAGCCCAAATATTCATGTAGCTACAGCTGCAGAATGCTACCACCTTTATTTTAATCTCTTTTTGCTCTCTTCCCACCCCACCACTTTAACCATCTTAGAGGAGACACCTGAACATGTACATGGTTGCACATATTCAGCTTCCTCATTTTTATTTACTATGTACTTTAACAATAATAAAAAAACCCTTATATTTTCATAAATCTCTAATCTACACTGTTAATCTTTAAAGTTTTATGTACATGACTACTTCATGAAACTCCTACCTGTTCTTCGAAGCTAAAAAAGGCAATTCTTTATATCAGTTACTCAAAAGATGTTTATGGCTGGTATAGGTGCACTGAATTACACAGTACTTACAAACTAGTACTTTGCTGTCAAACACGATTTGCAAATTATGTCACAAGCAATTGGGAAGATGCCCAGAGGCACATAAAGATGACTGACTGCACCTATCAACACTTTACAGATTAATGATGATTAATCCATCTTTCCTGTCTTCCCAGAATAAAACCTTTGACCCTAGAGAATAGTAGAATCCTGTTAACAGATCAAGTAACTGGAAATGTTTTGATGATTAGACCAAAATTTCCCCCTAATTACTATTACAAAAGCATGCTCTCTCATGAATGCTTGTGACTAAGCAATTCAAGCAGTCTGGACAACCCTAACTCCAGCTTCCAAAAGAAACCTTCCACTGAGCCTCAGCTTTTTCAGGCATGAGCACATTAGTTGCCTACCAGGAAATCAAAAGCCACAAAGGGCTGCATGAGCCAGGTAGATACTGAGCCCACCATCACAGCAGCTACACAAGTCCCTAGCCAGAGCTCCTTCTGATCACCTACGCCCACTGTAATTCCAAGCAATAAGGTGATTATTTTTATGTCCACACATGCACTGCAATCTAGTCTAAAAACATCTAGTGCAACTTACTGAGCTCTCTGCTTGAGATTTTTCTGTGTAGCACTATTCTGTTAAGAAGCTCCAGGACTGGAACACAATTCTGGCTGTGCAATTTAGAGACCCACGCTAAAAGTCTCCACATGCCACTAAGCTGTGCTATTCTCGTGGTTGTCAATGACAACACCAAACAGAAGCTTAAACACTTCTGTATACACCTTGAGACAAAATTCACTGCAGGCTTCTGTTGTTTTCTTTTTTGTACTGATATGAGTTTCTATTGCCTCCCACATGAAATATATAGAGCTATATATAGATACCTATATGACTATAGCAATGGCTATATCACCATTCAAAGAGGAGTATCACCTTAATAACTGGGGAGCAGATAAAACACTAATGCCCAGATAAGCAGCTTTTCAACATCTTAAAAGCACTGACAAAATTTGCTTACAGGTTGTCTGACATATAACTTGTCTATAATTACAAAAAGCTGTGGACTAGCCCTCATTACTCAAAAGTTTACTCTTGTGCCAAACAGCTGCTATTCTCACAAGTTTAATCACACCCCATAAAATGCTAAAATTTCACGGTAGTACATCTTATACATAATTGAATTAACCTACTTAATCATTCTGCTTTTTTATTTGCATTGGTCTTCACCTCACATGCTTCAAAGACTCATCTGATCACTCAGCAGGCACTTTCCTCATGGATGTCTGCAGCTTCTCCCATTTTTCGAAGCTACCCAGCTGCTTACACCTACGTACATTTTGTGAATAGTCCCTCTGAAACCAGGTTTCTAATGAATTCCTGTGGCAAGCTGGGGGCAAGACATGACTAAAAACTCACACAAGAGAAAGTGAAGGAAGAAGAGGTCATTTTTCAGTGTAGTGGAAAAAAAAGAAATCAGTCCACCAGGTTTCTCTTTCAGGAAGTTGCCCAAGAATGCAAATAAAACCACAAAAGCCAAACCATGTTTCAGAATCAGGGGGAGAGAGTATAAGAAAGGGGGAGAGAGTATAAGAAAGGGGGAGAGAGTATAAGAAAGGGGGAGAGAGTATAAGAAAGGGGGAGAGAAATAAATCTCATGGAGGCCTCTAAGCCATAAAACGCTTTCTCTAGTTTTAAGGGACATCTGACATTTTAACACCTAGTCGTTAGCACAATGGTATCTCCAAAGGTTTAATTTCCCTGTGAAGATCCTATGCTGCACAGTATTGAGCCAAGATAGCGAACATCATCGTAACCAAGAGACAAAAGATGCTTTCCTGAGGTGTAATCTGAATTTCCGAATCTTCCCAGAACTCCGTACATGAGGCAGCAGCACCCATATTAGTCAAACAGGAAGCAAGGTCGGAGTTTTAGCTAACCTGCTTCAGCACACAATGTGATGCCACCAGACCTATCCAATTCCTGTTTCAGTATCACAGTATCACCACTTCCTCCCCAAACTGCTCTAAACGCAGCTCCTCCACTACTCCATCCCTGAACACGCAAAGAAAAATTCAGCTACTAACTGAATTCTGATTCTTATTACTTTTATTTAGTAAAAGAACAGCAAGCTCTCCCTCACGAGAGAGGAGACACGAGCGAGGGGAGCAGTTCTCAGTCCCCGAGTAGCGTAGCCGGTGCTCGGGCAGAGCCGCCTCTCTCGCACCGCCCAGGACACGGCGGCGATGCTGCGACCCGGCCCGGCCACCGGGGGACACGGCAGGCTGCCAGCCTTGAAACCCGCTTCTTATGGAGGGGAGGAAACAAACCCCTCCGCTTTCAAAAACCCAGCATGCGGGAGGAGAAACTCCCGGCGCCAGAAGCCCCGCTCCCGCCGCTGCGCCCACGCACCCAGCGCTGGGAAACTTGTGGGAGCAGGTACGAGGCAGCGCACACCGCGGAGCGACCACCGCGATGCCACCAGCGAAACTTTGGGTGCCGCGGTGCCCCCCGGCCCCGTCCCCTCCGGCCCGCATCCTCCCGCACCGCGCTCGGCACAGCGGCCCCGCACGGCTCGGCTCGGCTCACCTC
>VXAU01000760.1:2362452-2458044 GCA_013399695.1 Formicarius rufipectus
GAGCGGGGCGGGGGATGCTCGGCCCGACCCGCCCCACGCTCCCAGGGCCGTGCCCGGGGGTGCCCGGGGGTACCCGGAGGCACACGCGGCTTCCGCGCATCCCTCCGCATCCCTCCGCATCCCTGTGCCCGGGCTTCTGCCCCCAGGGGCTCGGCGGGGACGCATGTCAGCCGCGGCGGGGGGGAGGGGGAGGCGAGGCAGCAGGGCTGGTGCCCAGCCTGGCAGACGGCAGGAGAGTCACCGGGGGGTGGTGGGACAGAGACCGCCGAGGCCAAAGGCAGCTGCGACCCTCAACATCATGGGGCCCCTTCCTGGCCAGTGGCGTGGTGGGACACTGGAAGATTTCGGCCAAAGGGACAACTCAGCACCCACCACCGCACTCACGTCCTCTAGAGCGAGGACCTTTGTCCCTTGCGTGGCGCTGGGGTTTCATCTTCACAAACAGCGTGAGGGATCTCAGGCAAAATGCTGCTCCTGCATAAAGGCATGGGCACAGCGGAGTGGCAGGATGGAAGTGTAATCCTGGGAAAACACGTGAACCTTAACACGGACTGACAGCCCTGGGCTCAGCTGACAAAGCACAAGAAGCAGTTTCCACTCTTTATGCCAAAACGGTGCTGCCGACAATTCCAGAGAAAGGGGCAGGGTGTTGGTCCAGCAGCAGACAACACTGCCTTCTTAAGTCATCCTTTCTGCTCATGTTTTCCAAAAAAATTTTCATGCATGGCACAGCCCATCTTTGAAGAAACAGGATGAGTGTGCAATAAACCACATTTCTTCCCTCAGGAGTTTGGACTCTTCTGGATAACAAATCAAAACAACCCATCTCCTGGCATGAGCTGGAGCAGCAGTGGTGGGAGCTGCTCTTGGTCTTTAGAGTGGAGAGCCTTGTGTCCGTCAAGGTGGGCTCTCTCAGTGGAGGGCCCCTATGCAGCCCCCATGCTGGAAAGAAGGATGAGGAAGGTGGCACAGCATGGCCATGCATGGAGGTGAGGAGCTCAGCCTCATCTAGGGCAGGGGGAGTTTGGTGCTGGCAGACAAGGTGCTGGCACCAACAGGCAGGGCTGTCCAGGAGCAGTTTCTTTGTGGACAGTGCCAGCTGAGGTGGATATTTCTTAGGCTATTTACTAAATAGAACTATTTTCTTACTTTAATTAAAATTTGGCTTCTTTTCCCAAAATGTTTCATACCATCTTTCCTACACAGGTCCATTTCTGAGTTGAGAATAGAGATGAATTAAAAGTGACAACAAAAATCACCTACCTTTTGAATGATTTTGCCTATTAGCAGAAACAGCCTTTGAGTATCCATTTTCTCTCAGGGCTGAATACAGAAAGTTCTGTAGACAATATCAGATCTCCTGGTCAACTGTTTGGTATCATGAAAACTACATGGAAAAACATAATTGAGGGTTTAGGATCATTCTGGTACAATCTGGTTTATGGAAAGGCAGCAGAAGAGCCGACCCTGACTAATTAGCTGAACTCAGATCCTGAGGCAAAGACCCTGGTCCTAGTCTGAAAGGCTGAAGATCCAAGTGAACAGCCACGCTGTCAAACAGCCTCAGCTTGGATCTTACCCATCCTCTGCACATGTAGACTTTGTAGTCTGTCTTTAGTAGAAACGGAACAGGGAAAAGAAAGTTGTGTTCCAAACAAATTCCCTGAAATAGGCTCACTTTTGATTACATCCAGTTTGGACAGCACAGTTCCAATCCAGTGAAACTGGAACTAAAGAGCGTTGCCAAAAGTTCTGTTCCTCACCTTAGCTGTTGCCATGTAGCCCACAGCTCATTTAGGTCCTAGCCGTGGGCACTGCCTCCCACCCAGGCAAGAAATCACTTTCTCCTTAGCAAATGGCTTTAGTGATCAAATCTGTGCCCACTGAACAGTTAACTAGTCATGCTTTTTGGAAAGAGTGAGACACCACACCTGTGTAGCATCCACAAAGAAGTAATTTGTGGAAATTCAAGCATGAGGCAAAAGTAGTTGAAGTCAAGAGGAGTTTGGGGTGAAATTGCATAAGATTGCCCTTCCCCCCCACCCCTCCAACCAAACAGCTGACAAAAGGGGAGCACTACCATCACCTCCTTTTCTCCCTTTCTCTTTGGGGGCCTCAGAGCCTCATCAGCTCTGCTGCTTGCCCAGTCCTTGTGTAACCCATCTCATCCTGTCAGGGGGGAAAAAACAACACTGAGCCTTTTTTTTTTTTCTGAATTTATTCTCTGATTCCTTTAGGTGGGATACACTCGGTTGCTTCTGAAATTAATTTCATAGATAAGTACCTATGCACAGAGATGAAAGATGTGTACATGAAAGCAAAATTCACTGACAAGTTGTGTCTGCTGTGAGGCTACACTTAAAAGCATCAAGGTTCTTCAGATGGTATCTCACCTTAGAAAGGGCAGATTTCAAACTGTACACCACATTGCTAATGAGGATACAGGAAACCTCATCCATTTTTTCCACTTGAAGCAAAACATCTCTTCCCACAAAGGGAAATGTTGATGTTTCCCTGTGTGATTTAGGCTTAAAGAGGAAGCTGACAGGCTGAAAGTCACGGTGAAATAGAAGAACTGGCTCCAACACAAACAAGCCTAAGCTTGACAAAATAGACTGTAGTTTTAATAAGCAGCTTAAGAGAAAACCGAGGTGGAGGCCCTTAATGAAATCTACTGCCTTTTGAGGCCAAAAATTTTAGAGCAGCATTTTTCAAGCAGTTCAGATTGGAAATCTTATATAAAAGGAAAAAAAAAAAAAAAAAGAAAAAGAAAAAAAAAGAAACTTCCCCATTCGCATATATGTTTTATAAAGCTAAAGTAAAAAAAATTATGGTAAAAGTGATAAGCCTATAGAATTTATTGTTTCGTGTATGGTTTTGACAGGTTTCCAAGAGAATGGTGCTGCTCTATAGAGGGTGGAAGAAATGACATTTTCTTTGCTTTAGATTGTTATAAAATTTTCAGTTCTTTACAAGCCCCCAGATGGTTTTTATAACCCCTTCAGGGGTTGCAACATATTGACTGAGAAATACCGATTTATATAGCAAACTGCACTCTCGTTGCTGGCAAAAATTACTGCTTTGTATATGTGTATACACACAGTGGATGAATATAAATAAAAGCCCAAAAATAATGAGATCTGAGGCAAAATCCACCACCTGGCAGTACATTAACTTGGATGAAAATTCCCTAAATTTACACTGGTGTAAATAAGAGGAATATTTGGCTCTAAATCTTTTAGGTAAACTCTGGATTGAGGATTAAAAAGTTTGTACTCTGTTTCACCCTGCAAACATAGCTGATAGCCAGCTGCTTTCACTGGTGCAGGAATAGGGAAACATTTCCAATCAAAAATTCTTCTGTTTTGTGTTTGCTTTCATTTTGTTCATCTGAAGTGTTTTAACTGAAAAGTATTGGTGACTTGGGCACAGTAAGCTTGCAACAGACACAGCACAGTAAGTGATCTTAGCACCTCAGGAGGAATGACTCTGAAAAGTTTTGTCTGTAATGAATAAATAATTACTGAATTAATCAGTGTGTCCAGTTTTTGGTTTTGAAAGACCACTATCCTCATCTGTATTTTGTACGTTGACGAAGGTATAAGGCAATTCTTACTGAATGGTGACTTCCCAAAGTATGTTTAAACCCAGGAGTAGGCCATGACAAGCTCATGTCCCTTGGGTGACAAAACCTGTGCTTTTGCTCTTGCCCACAGGTCCTGTACAATCAGGCTGGTGGCTTGGCTTTTGTCACTGCTGAGACTGCCTGGGTATAAAATGCCGTGGTACCTGGTGTTGTGCTCCAGCACACAGCTAGGGAGGAGGTGGGGCTCTGTTCTTCATCAGGGTTAGGTGGTCACTTAGACCATGGGGCATGTGATTTGAACTCCACCAAAAGCAGGAGGAGAGTTGCTGGTGTTCCCAGGAGAGGTCTTTGTCTACCCTATCTGAGGCTTTTCTGGAGCAAGAGAGAGCTCTTCATTTTGGTGTCTTCGTACTTTTCATTAAAGAATTAAAAATGTATTTGATCAGGCAGAAGGAAAGGAAGAGCGTGGCACCGTAGCTTCATATTTAAGTCATCCTTTGGGAGGGTGGAGCCTGCAGTTCTGCTCCCTGCTTGCCAGGCAGAATACTTTTGTATTTTACATTAATCAGCCAGTGAATAAAATACATGAATAACCCTTAGGCTGGGCAGAAAGTTTAACTGATATCCTTGTACTCAGCATCTCCTCTGCTCCTTTGCATTGCAATACCTCACTCACTTCTTGGAGCTGAGCCTTAACCTGTGCCCTGTAGCTCTGCATGGGGAAAAGTAGAACTGCTGCACTAAACTTTCTGGTAGTTTTCATTATGCAGATTTTAAAATCTTTAGATCACAAACTCTCTCTGTCAAGGCACGCACACAGCTCCCAGCTCCTTCAGCCCCGCTCTTGTCTGAAGCCTTCTCACACTGATATTAGGAAAGCAACAGTGAGTTGCTTGCAGATTTCCTTGGATTTGTGTGGATTTGGGGCTAAGCCCTATTTCTGAAGCTGCTGCTTAAACTTTTGCACACTGTGTTTAAGTTTGTAGGACCCAAGTGACCAAAACTGGCGAAGCTTTATTGTTGGTTCAACTATTTCTGCGCACTTGGACAGTTGTTAAAAGAGCAGGCAGCAGAACAGCTCCAGACCTGAAAGAAGGCTGCAAAGCAGACTTGGCAGAGGTAAAAAAGCATAGGCAAGTCAGCTGGCTCGGGGGAGGCAAGTCAGAGGAGCGAGCCCAAAGCACAAACAAAGCAAATGGCAGCCTTGAGGCTGGTCCAGGTCCTGGTGGGGCAGAGCTGAGCCACCAGCCAAGGCATGGCCGGCTTCCCAAGGCCGAGAGAGGCGTATGTCGGCAACGAGGTCAGCAAGGGAGGCGATGTGAATGAATGCCACAGGTTTTTTGGCTGAAATTTGCCTGTTACTTCAGGCTAGAAATGCTGCCATTTGCTATTGTAAATACCCTATTCAAAAACATGGACTCCATGGCACTCAGCTGAAGGACGAAAGATCTCATCTGCAACCTCTCCTCGGCACAAGGGAAAGGCAGTGCTGCGGTGTCAAGCCTGAATTAACTTCCCTCGGTGTGGGCAGGATGTAGCGCTTAAACTCCTTTGACATGCATTTCCTAGAGACAAATGGCAATTCCCTCTGTGGCCCATCATTTACTATCTGCATAAAAGCAGAAGGAGATGATTAGAGTGGGGAACTGCCTTGCTCTTGCTATATTTAGTGCCCTGTCAGCTCAGCCTATAACATTTTGCTATTTGGTTATAAATAATAGTCTAAGGAGGGGAATAAAATGAAAATCAAACTTGGAGAAGCTGGTAGAGAAAAGCAGACAATTTTATTTTTTTTTTTTCAAATAGGCCATAGGTCCATCCAGAACACACAAGAATAAGCCTTCTACTTGGGTCTAAAAGCAGAAGGTGGTGGTAATAGCATTCATCCCACCACCTGCCCCATGGTTTGGAGTGATACAGGGCTGCAATCTTTGGGGTCTGCCAGCAGAAAGATGCATAAATCAGTCTTTCTGGCTGGCTCCCTCTGCCTGGCACCTGCCAATATGGTCTGACATGAAGGCTTCCAGCATTATACCTAAAGGAATTCTCACATTTATATTTCAAAGAGTTCTGGGAGGCCGCACATGTTTCTTTTACATGTATGTATTTAAATCTATTCAAATTTGTTCCTCTTATGAATCATCATCGGGACTTATTATCTTAAAGTCTACACAGTGCACACTTGTAAGGAAAAATACAAAATACATATGCCTTGAAGAGTCCAGTGGTAGCTGGACATCTTGGAGCAGTAAATAGATTTTCTAGCAGCAGCCATTTGAGGTAAAGTGGAATATTCCCATTTTACAAAATAGTAGTGGAGGTAAAGTGATCAGTCCATGGCTGTTCAGGAAATCTGTGGAAATGACCCCAGATCTCTAGTATTTCAACATTTCTGCTAACCCACAGGACCAGCTTCTTCTAAAACCAGATGGAAAAGCAATGTATGAAGGAAGAGAACAAAGAAAAGGGTTTGGTTTGGTTTGTTGCCAATGAAGAGTAAAAGAAGAAAGCCATTAACAAAGCATTTTCCCGTGTGATTCAAATTAGGACAGCCCATAATGACTGGAGATAATTGTGCTTTTATTATTTTTCAGTGATATTTTCAAATTTGGGGAAGTTTTTGTTGTTCTTTTGCCACTCAACTAAAACAAGTTGTGTTTGGTTCCACCACCAGAATGATTCACTGCACTGAAGAAATTCAGAACTTCCCCAGTAAGGGAATACATTACTAAATTTTAAATCTTGACCACATCAATACAGATTTTTCCCTGCCAGGAAACAATTTCTCTACAGTCTGGAGGGGGTGCTTTCTAACAAATGAAAAATTAATTTTGTATTATAAATCCCATTCAAGTTCACTGGATTGTTGGTGTTTTTTTCATGAGTAAGGAATGAGTAAAACCAAACAAACATCCTTTTGGAAATGAACTAAAAAGAGGCATAAAGCATTAGCTGGGCTTTTAGCCATAACCTACTTGGAGATCCACAGTCTCAGAGAGTTTTTGGTCATGCTCTTCAAGAAATACACAATACATAGTTTATTCAAGATAATTTAATGATAACAGCTCGAGGCATTTTGGTAACAAGCTGTAGCTTTCTTTATTACTGACTCATTCTTCTGGAAACCTGGCCTTGGCTCTGCATTCTGCCTGAGACAGGTTTTTTTAGAGTTTAGTTTCTCCAGTTCTTTCAAATTGAAAAAGAAGAAAAGAGGTTGTGAGGAATGGATATTAAAAAATTCAATCTTGAAGTTTCTATTCACTGTTTTATGGCTTTTACCTGAAAACTCACAAAATTCCACTTTAAAAATAAATATTTATGAAACAAGCATTTGTAAAATGTACTTTCCTGTCAGCTCCAGTGAATGCTTTCTGATTAACCATTTTTCCAAGACTACCTAGGTGTTTTCTTACTCACTGTACTACAATACAGTGCCTTGCTTTTTCTGAGAGCAGTCAGCTCACATTCTGAGGCAGCATCACATGAAGGCACCTTGCATTTGCTTGAGCAGGGTTTGGATCTGTTCTGTTCCATAGGCTGAACTGTGGGATATATTTGCATAATCCATTCACAGGAGTGAACCAAAGAGCCTAGAAGGGACATTTATGTGATCAATAATGGGAAGTTGTAGAGGTGGGGCAATTAGGACTATTTCCTGCATTTTATTGACAGGGAAACAATAAAAAGCTAATATTCTCCCCAGAGATTTACAGATTAAGAATTTAGACATTTGGTTTGGGGTGTTTTTGTTGGTTTTTTTTTTCACCCACTCAAGTGACTTCTGAGGCAAACAAGTACATTGTATTCTCTGAGGATAACAACTGTAGAGAAATTCAATATTCAGCCCAAGAGTATTAAATTAGTTTTGATTACAATTCCCTTTCAGAGGCCTGCAGAGGCAAACAAGGTTGAGGGTTTTGATTTCAACCTGCTTGGATGAAACAGGCTGCTGCTGAGCCTGCTGGAGAGAGCCTGTTATGTGCCTCTTGAGCCACAGTGAACACCTAAAGCACAAAGTTAAGAGTCCAGAAGAGAAATGCTGCGGCTTTGATTCCCCAAAGGTTCAAACCACTGTCTGAAACAATTAGCAGCTGCAGCCTGTGATCTCTTGCCACTCAGGCAGGAAGGAAGCCCATCAGCAGGGAGCCAAGGGACAATGCAAATGGACCTTGTCTGAGCAAACCTGGCTGCTCCTCTGTGCGTGGGGGCAGCACCACAGCTCGCCCCAAAACTTCCAGCTTTCTATGGCAACAATCTTCCCTCATCTCAGGGCAGCCAGACCTGACACCTTGGCTAAACCTCAGCATCTCACATTACCCTGCCCCTCCCCAAAACAAAGGCAGATTCTGAGTTCACAGCCTGGAGTAACACTGACAGGAAATCTTGCTTTGCTCATTTTGTCAAAATAATGTGTAAGATGGCAGATTGGGCAGACAAAAACTAAAGGGTTTTTGTCTTTCAACTAATTAACATACTTCAGGTCTTATTTTGAAAACCTTGTTATTTCTTAGCAAGATATTTCATAGTTTCCATCTGGTCTCTTTATTTTCCTGCCCGCACTGAAACTCTGATCATGCTAATTATCTTCATCTTCTGTGGCTTCTGTCATGCTTTTCTCGATCTCTCTAGGGCTTGGCAATTAAGCACTCGACCCTGGTTAAGGGGACATTTCATATATATATTTATTTATATATTTTTGTTTATACGTATATTTCTTTGTTATACATACAAAGCACCTATCATGATATTGGTAAACATTCTTTTTATATTTTCCCAGATTTATTTCTCCACTCACCACCTCCTTTTGGTGTGTTTGATGCCTCAGTGTCCTGTGTTTGCCCACCCCCTTCTGCATTCCTGCACCAGCTTCTTCCAGGATTGATGTCCTCTCTGGGAGGAGAGATTCTTGCCTGTGCTTTAGTCCAGGCATCCCCTTGGAGTCAGTTCATGCTGTAACAACAATAAAGACAGGATTAACTGGTTCAAAGTTTGAAGAATTAATTTGAGAGATGATGGGAAAGGTCCTTTCCCCCTGTCCCCTTCTCAGAGCTGGAGTTCAGGCTAACAATTTCTTAAGTCAGAATTTCTGAAGTTTGTGAAGTTTCAGTTCCTGAAGGCAGAAATAAACTGAATTCAAACTCAATCTTTCAGAAAATGGTGGGGCTTGTTTTTAATAATGGCACAATGCCACACTACCTTGTGAATTAATGTTTCGGTGTTCTGAGGTACAAGACCAATCTGCTTTAGAGGACTGTCTGACAGTCTAACAAAAAGAAAAAAAGAAAGAAAAAGAAAAAGAAAAAATATGAGGACAAATCTAGCTATTTGGATTTGGTTGCTACCATGTATTAGGATTAAAATATCAACTACCCATTATCACTCTGTAGGAAAGCCTTGATATATTTTCAATACATGGTGAATTTTGTGGTTGTTTTTTTTGGTTGGTTGGTTGTTTTTTTGTTCGTTTGTTTGTTTTTTATTTAAAAAGGGAAAGCCAAGCGGCACTATGGGAGAAAACAGTAAGGTTCAGGAAAGTTTTTTTATAACTACCAATAACAGAACAAGCACCTTTAACCACAAAAGACATGGCTTTAGCACAAACAGCTAAACAGACTTTTGAGCAGAAACAGCTTTGTCCTTATTCATGTAAAGGTGCCCAAGAAAGCTCTAGAAGTCTCCAAGGAACTAAAACACATTTGCCCTCCCTCAATTCATTCTTACACAGCTGCAGACCATGGCCTAAATGAGGGTTTTTGGCTGAAACCTCTGGCTGTGCATCAGTGATGGTGAGACCAAAGGCAGCCTTGCCTCTGCTGAGTGTAGTGTCCTTTCCTTCCCCACACAGTGTCTCTGTCCTTGAGCCTACAGGGCCCTTTTGCATCTTGCTATTCCTAGTAAGTAAAACCATAACTTTGTAGATTAAGAAGAGGGTGAAAGTTATAGTCAAAACCCTTTCTGGGACAAGTGGTTTAGATACTACGGTAGCTAAACTTAACTAAGCCCTATCTGAAGCTTAAATATGCTACATCTGCTTGATCAGTGCTCTTAGGGAATGGTACCACAAGGAAAAAATGAAGGAAGTGGGGGACAGACAAGATGCCAAACCATTTCCCAGGCATCAGCAGTGCCGTTCCCATGGTATGTGGGTGTTGTGGACAGATTCAGCCCATGCTCTTACCCTGTGGTTATCCTGCACCACAACTTCCCACCACCTCATTTATTTCCATCCCTTTTGGTGGCAGTGCCAGGTCAAACCTTGGCCAGATGGCTGAGGCCAGCCCCTGCCTCTGCCAGTCCCCTTCCCTGCTGCACCAACACAAGCTCCAACTCTTTCTGAGGCTTCAGCAGACAGATCCATCCATGAATCCTAGCACCACTAGGAAAGCCTGTTCCAGACTAGGTACCTTTCACCATACCAGCAGTTAGGAGGGTAGACATTTGCATCAGCCAATGGCTCCCTCTAGAAGCAATTTAGCACACTGAAGTAATCCTGTGGGGCTGAACAGCTCTGATGAAGCACATTTTCCTCCAGAGTCTGAACCTGTGGCTGATGCCCAAACACCAGGAGTGCCCCTTCCTGAAGGAATGGATTGCCACAGTGATCCATTTTGCTGTAGCGCCACATACAGTGACTTCCATTTCCACAGCTATCATAACAGTGCTTGGGATATGTTTCAGTCTCCAAGCTGTGTACACTGTCTGCATTCTGAAACCACATGTAAGCTGGTGGGCTCATGGACTAGCCTAAGAAAACCTCAGCTCTGCACCAAAGTCGCTCTCTCGGAGTCTTTCCTGTGTCAGCACCTTTTCACCTCAAACACACACAGCCCAGCAGGCAAGACATCAAAGCTACTCCTTAGACAAGACAGGACACCATGAACCAGAGGTTGTCTCATGTCCTCTCCTTCTAAATGAAAAACAAACACGACTTTTTCTTTTTTTCTGTTTTCTTTTTGTGCTGGATAAACAGCTCTGCCTTCCCCACTGTTCTTCAGTCTCATAAGAGGGGACATAAATCAAGGTCCAAGCCCACTCTCTGCCCATCACTGAATAGACTTCCCCTAGCCACAAAAGCATCAATTTTTTTTCTTTAATTAGGCTGAGATGATGTATATTTTATGTGCAGCTTTGTGTTTTTTTCTTTTCTTTTTTTTTTTTTTTTTTTTTTTTTTCTAGTCCTGGCTTGCCTCCATCCACTTTTGTCAGCCAGGATTTTGCTGCTTTGTTTCCCAGTTGCATTATTTGGGCCCAGTGAATAAGCTGTTAAGTCAGAAAGCTCACACACGGGCAGCAGCATCCCCAGCTCAGGCTTGCTCCTGTCCCATCAGGCTTGACAGCACTTCAGAAATGATTGATGTAGTAGCCCCAATGCCTTCCCTTGAGATGACAGCACTCAGGAAAGCTGTCAGTGCTCAAGGAGAAAGGATCACTGCAGAAATGATGGCTCATTTCAGCTTATCTCCAGAATCAGCTACTCAAAGGTCATAAATACACGGATTAGGGTTTTTAATTTCATGAATTCCTTCATGGGTGGCACCAAGACCTGTATTTCTGTAGTAGAATGTGGATGTACCTCCCTCTAGTCACCAATGTCATGAAGCAGAATATCTATAGTTCATTTGGTGCCCTCTGTGGCTCAGAGGTCATGGAGGACCATGTAAAACATGTGCCCAGGTTCAAATAACTGCAGATAAGTCCCCTCATACAGGGTTCTTCTGACTGTGCCTGGAGGGGGAAGGGACGCAAGGTGTGTGAAGCAACAGAAGGTGTACACCTTATGCTGCACCGGCCTTACGTTATCGGTTCTCATGCCCTGTGGTATCAGAGGAAGCTATTTTTGGCAATTTGCCTGTTATCAGGACGGTCCAGGAAGGTACTCCAGATGGCAATGAGCTGCATACAGCAGCTTCAGCTTTTCTTAGGAATTTCCCACTTGGTTCATACACTAGTCCAAAGGTAGCAGTCTCACCTGCTGCCTTTATGCCTGCTCCCTGTGACTGGCATTTGTTCAGGCTGAACAATCATTTGGGTTAAAAAAAATGGCATATATAAAACCATTTGGTTTAGTACCTTGTAAGAGAAAAGCCAGGTATTAGGTCTAAAGTAGCTTTGAGAGAGGTCAGAGCAGTAGCATCCATCTCTTCCAAGAGCATTTCAATTCTCTGTGCTTCTACACCAACCATTTGTCACTGTCATTCCTGGCTAGCCCAGTCCTCAGAGGTGCTCTGCACTTTGCTTTCCTAGGGTGGTTATTTCTCTCACAGAAGACTTCCTGGTAGCTTGACATGGTTTCTCTCAATAAATTTTCACATACCCAATTTTTATGAGCTTTTTTTCATGTCAAGTCTTGAGCCATTTAGTATTACATCGTTTGTACTGAATGGTCACTGTCATCAAAAGCAGAGAACTGCCTACTGGATATTACTTCCATTCAGAGGTGAAACTGATATATATAAGTGACATACATGTACACACACACACACACACACACACACACAGACACACACACACATTAATGCTAAGCCTGAGTATTTCAGTCAAATACAGCAGGTCTGACCCCAGCCTTTCACACACATGTAGAACCAGTGCTGGGCAGCCACCAGACAGAGTTCCCTCACCTTTCAGGAGTGGTCTGTTCACATTAGCAGAGCAACACAGGGCATCTGAATTCTGGTTCAGCAGCATTTAGAGTCCAGTTTACATAGAAATAAATAACTACCCAAGGATCAAAGGCAGAGAGTCAGAGCCTAGTATCCATACACTGTATTCAAAATGAACAGAACGTTACAGGTTTTCATAATTATAATGATTGGCTCATTCTAAAATGCTATTATTAAACAGATTCAAGGTGAATTACATCTCTGGTAATAACGCTAATACTTTCAAGACTCGATTTTCAAGTTACCTGTTTGCATATGTGCCTGCACAAACTGCTCACTCCACATCTCTTGGCACTGGCACAGCAACTGTGTGCACAAAAGGGGCATCTGTGCACCCACATGGCCAGCTACACACCAGGCTGGACTTGGACTGCACACAGGCTGGACATACAGATCCCTCAGAGCAGTTGGCTCCTACTTTTATTAAGTTACTGTCAAAACAGTGCAGATAATAGAGCAGCAGAAGTTAAAAGCCAATTCCAATTAACATAGATAAAATGGAGCTCACATATCACTCAGGCAGTGCCAGCAGCTCCTTCCATTTTTCATCCATCTTTCCTAAACACGCTTCATTCAGCAATTCACAACTCACACCTTAGGTGTGATCACACCTCAGGCTAAAACATTTCTTCATTTGTACAACTCTCTTGGCAAGTATTTTTATATTTTATTACCAATTCCTGTTACTTGGATTAAGTTATTCCCTTTGTATGACTGGCTATCTCCCAGCTGCCTCTGAAGCCAACTGAGATGAACTGGGGGAAACAAAAGCAGCAGATGCTCTTCCTTCAGTCCCCACCACACACATTGCCATGAAGCACACAGTACTTTGTCCCCAGAACTCTGTCCTCTCTCTTTCCTTTGATTTCTGATCTAGAGGGGGAGAACTGCCACTGTTAGCAAATAGTGGGATGGTGATAAAATGCCATTTTCTTCTTAATTCTCTATAGTAATCTCTGTCAGAACATTAAAAAACCCCAACAAATTCAAAACTAAAAACAAAAATAAAAAAAAGAAAAATTAAAAAAAAAAATCCATAAACCCAACCACGCAAATTCCATTGTCCTCAACAAGTTTGCTTGTCCTCAGGCTCTTCACATTTTGCTTTTTTGGTGCCCATTTAACACAGATTCCCTCAACACTGGCAATTATCATGAATTTTGCTGTGTCTAACTGGAAAGCTTCAAGCAGTCATTCCAGTATCAGGCACTGTGAGATACATCATGACAGCACCATCTCTATTCACACTTCTCCAATATGCCCTTGATAAATCATCTCCTATATTTTCAACTCCTTTTCTGGATTGGCATTCAAACCTTCACTTGGTATTTCTGGAGTGTTAACAGCTGTCCCCCTATTCTTGGTGAATACTTAGTGAAGGTTCTTGAAAATAATCTCAAACACCTAGTGATCTGTTCCTAGGGCTGCTCAAGTTTTCCATAGATGCACTTTGGAGATCATGAGGAGCACTGTTGTTTCAGTCACCCCTAGTGACATTCATATCTCAGTTTGCTAAATGCTGCTTGACATTAGAGATACGCTTATAAAAGACAATGCAGAGGTGGGATGGGAGATAAGTTGCAACATAAAAAGAGCAGATGGGGAACTGAGGCACATTTGGCTTTCAACCAAATATGCAGTACATGCTCCATATAAAAAATTGAGAGAACAAGGAGGTGGCACATGAAAACCCTTAAATCTGTCAAAGGAGAAAAGAATAACAATTCTGCATTATTAACAATGACCCATTTCATAACTCAGGAAAAAAAAAATCCAGTGGCTAAACATCTTGCTAATTCTTTGGGGACTTGTGTTCAATCCCTGATCTGCCAAAAAACTCTCAATGCAATTTAGAAAATCACTTCATTTGTTCTCATCTACCTTCCTGTCTGTAAAATGGGAATGGCAGCATTTCTTTACCATGGTGCCAGACAGCAAAGATTTGGAGTATGGAGATGTTCAGATGTCACATAGTCTACTACTGCTTCTAAAAAGTTGAATATTCCTCATCTTTTGGAATGGTTTTTGATGTGCATGCAACAGAGGGTAGCTAACAAAATGAAGCAATTAGTTCTGTGACATTTTCATCTGCCTAACGAGTTTCTCTTCTGCTTGTCACACAAGTAATTCAGAATTGGATCTTGTGTTACCAGCTCTCAATATTTTACGCTTTTTCAGCCTGTAATTCAACAGCTGTCTCAATATTGCAGTAGGAGCCAACATATTCCATATAGATTTTCCTCAATATGTTGCCATTTTTTTAAACCTTTGCCATGCCTTTTTGCTGTCCTTGGCTTGGTCAGGGCTACCTTTTCATTAGAAATCTGGCACTTCAATTTTTCCCCTACAAATGTGTGAACTGAGTTTGTTTTAATGTCAGTGAGATTAATTTCTCTGAAAGCTCAGGTTTCTGTCCCAGCACTTTCCCCCCACTCTACCAAGCTGCACATCATGTGCTTGTTAGTCAGTTTTCCACAAAAAATACCACAAAACTCATACAAAATACTGCTCTTTCCAGCCTTTCTATTTCACTTTCTAGGTTCAAGAATGTATTATATTTATCAACCATGTTATTGCAGGACTTTTTTGGTCCAGCCTCTGTTCCTTGGAGTCCGTTCAGAAAAATTTTCCTTATGACAGCTTATATGCTATTGTTATTACTATTATCCTCCCAAAAGTACTGTGCGGCATTGAGGATAAGCCTCTTTTTTACTCCTCTCGAGTCAGTAAAAATACTTCTGGTGTAGAACTATACTCGGAAGCTCTGGCCCTTCTCTCCTGTCCCGTGGCATGGTTAAAGCTGTACTAATCTCCCACTGGAGTTGTCTGTCCTGACTTCACTAGCCCTAATAACAAAAGATGTAACACTCTTGGTTCCTTCAATTAGGGATCATTACAAGTGCCTGTATTGATTTTAAAATTAAACTGACACTATCTTTGCCACCTGTACTTAGATCAATACTCTTTCAAACTTTTTATTCCTGCGGTGTTTCATGTCCCTCAAGAAGGAGACCCTTTCTTTGTTGGAAGGACTATCTGCAGCAGATCCATCACTGTCCAGGGCTGGGGCACACTTGCAGATTATTATCTCTGAAAAGCTTCCAGTCATATACTTTGAGCCACTTGAACCACAGGTTGTTTGTTTGTTTTTGTTGGTTTTCTTTGTTTTGTTTTGTTTTTTTTTTAATATGGTATTTAGGACAAAGGAAATTACCCCTTTGAATTCAATAGCACTTGAAAGTACTATGAGGAAAATGGAAAAAAGTACATCTTGTGTGAGCTGAGAATACAGATCATTGCACATCCCGTACCCACAAGAAAGGACGTACTTGTGGTGTCAGAGGGAACATTTCTGGGTGAGCTACAGGAGGATAAATTGTCTCCTGCTCCATCAGATGAGGCTCTGCTCCCTGAGCAGCCTTAGTCAGTGCAATGCCTCTGAGAGTCTAAACTCGGTGATCCCTTCCCTGCCCAGCCCACCCTGTGCTGTTTACAGCCCCCTGTCAGCTTGGTGGGGGCACTGGCCATGCCTGGCAGGGTGATGTCCTGGCAGGAGCTCCTGGACACCTTACTTCAGGCAGCTCGAGCTGCCTTTTAGGGGTGTCACCACTCTTCACCAGTCAGGTCTGAAACATTTGGCAAGCTGGCTCCCATCTGGAGCCTGACAGGCACCATGCAGCCATGCCTGAGCCCTGAGCCAGCCAAAGCCACGTGGCTGCATGAGCATCATCACAGGGCTCGTTAGCTCAGGCTGGGGAGCTGGGGCAGCATGAGCAGCCACCAGTGACCTGGACCATGGGCCATGCAAGCCACAGCTGCCTTACAGAGGACTGTGGAGCACTGTCTGAGAACATCAAGCAGTGAAACCAAAGGCTGGGAAGAGCTTAGCAATACACACATCATTGTCCAGAAATCTGCCTGGGTTAAGACATCAGACACAGACATTAAGGTCACCCATGTCTCCTAATGTACAGGGGCAGCACTGTTTACTCTTAGGCAACAGGACATGCTCTCATCTAACTATTTTTCCTGCTTGCTGTCACCGCTATAAAATATTCTTTTCCAGTCTAAGCTCCATCCTTTCCCCTCTCTACTTCTTCTGGTTTTGTTCCAGTTCTGTCTGCTGCTCTCCTTATGCATGCTGTAATACTAATATTGGTATAACCTCCCATACTGTCTGCTGATGGAAGTCACTGTGTGAACTTTACCATGGGTCAGCACCTGTATTTCTGTTTCACAATAGCTAAACTGAGACAGGAGGAGATGAAGTGATTTGCTGGAGGCCATTGGGCAGACCCTTGACAGCTGTGAGACAAGAAGCCATGTCCAATGAGACCTTGATCGTTGCCCTACCAACTTAGAAACTGTTCTTCCTTTCCAAGAGCATGCAAACAACACGCCTATCGTGGGAATAGCAAATTAACCCTATGCTTTCAGGATGAAGAAGCCTTTCACAAATGTTGTCAAAACCTGCCAATTCTGTGGCCACAGCCATGCCTGGGCTGGGGCAGTAGCTGAGTGTATTAGTGCCAAACACAAATCCCTGCTCACCAAATGTCACACTCACAGAGGGAACTCTCCACCCTGGGTTTCATCGAACATGGGCAGATCACAGGCAGGGCCAGTGTGCTGCACATGGGCCTGGGGTTGACAGAGACCACCACCCTGCTACAAACTATGTCACCTGGACCCTAATGCTCCCTGCTGGAAGTTACATCCTTCACCTGCTGGATGCCTCCTTTTTCCTCTCAGTTCCTCCTTCCTGCCCATCAGGAGAGTGGACCCAGCTCTCCCACAAGCCCTGCCAGATGAGCCTTGTCCTGCCACGCTGGGTCTCGGAGTGGGCACAGGGTCAGTCCAGCATTGAGGTGCTGCCAACAAAGAAAGCTCACGGTGACCCACACAGCCCACATCTTTGCAGGGCTCAGCCAGGCAGAGCAAAGGGTTAAAAAATTGTGAGAGATTTCTCTGTGAGCCATGGAAAGGACTAAGAAAACGGAAACTAGCCTGAATTTAAACTGAGGACCTCATTCTTCTGCCAAGCCATTCGGTTTCTTAATCAACTGGGGCCTTGTTTCACAGTCAGGCATCAGAGGCTTTAGAAAGTCGTTCAGACAAATCTGTAACGGGAGAGCCACAAAGGATGTCTTTTCTGTGGCACTCTCTACCTAGAATGTGCAATGCTGGGGACAGGGCTGCCCTCAGTGCCGCTTCTGTACCGCAGGAGCACAATGCACAATGATGCTATAGGATACTTCCACTACTGAGCTCCTGTTTATTTAAATATGCATTTAATTAAGGCAAGTCCTGTAGGAAATCAAGCAATGAGCTTTCCCAGTGGTATTTCTCCTGCTTCCTAAAAGAAAATCTTTCTCAGGTTTCGGAAGTGCCGTAGTCTGCTCCAAGTCAGACTTTTCTTTCTCTCATTAGCTCTGCAGTCCTGTTGCTTACTGGATTTCTAGCTTCGAAGGAAACGCTTCTTTCCTACCTTTTTTTTTTTTTTTTTAGCTCAATCTAGTAATGCTTTCAGTGATTTCTGAGAACTATACTTTTATTGCTCATTATTATAGAGTCCAGAGAAAAAATACCTCACATAATAGCAGAAATCTGATTATTCTGGGAGACTTTGAAATTCCTTTCTCCAGCGGTATTCTTTGATGTGCTTATTAAATAAATAATGATTATTACATCTAAGGTTTATCTTACGGTGCAAATGCTCCATTATGCTCAGCGTAAAAACACTTTTCACTGTTAGCCACTGTAAACACCAGCTGAAACTGTGATTCAGGAGTGCTTGAAGCTGACCTGCCTGAGTATGGGGCAGTGTAGTTTTTTCACATTAACAACTTGTGAAGGAGAAAGAGACCCTGCAGACAGAGGTACTGCAACAGGGGAGGAAAGGAAGAGGTTAGATCAAAATAGAAATGTCATGCAGGCAAAAAGAAACTAGCAGGCACTCTAAAGACAGAAATGTGAGATTAGAAACAGAATATGAGTCTTTTCATAAGATTTTTCAATCACAGCCTCAGGCACTTTGTATGACAGCGGGAAATAGGATGACATTTCTGGAACGGTACAGAATTAAAAATAATAGTAAAAAAAGTTCAGAATTTGCTGTAGACTTCAGCGATGGTGCATGCAGGACATTACTTAAAGCAGGCCACCTAAATTAATTTATGTATTTACTTTATGTGATGATGGCTTTGACTGTCATGTTTGCAGACTCTGGAGTCCAGTACTGCTCGGTACCTGTGCAGACCCTTTCCAGGTCTGCAGGGCTCATGCTCTGTATCAGTCACTTGTTCCCCTCACTGTCTCCCTGTGAGACTGGAAACAGCCCCATTTGCAGCTCTGGGATGGAGCTGTGCCACTGTAGGCAGGGGCAGGGCCAGGCTGTGCATCCCTGAGCTGTGACAGAGGAGCTCTAGCCGAGGTCACAGGCCCATATGGGAGGGTGTGTTATCTGAGCCCCCAAATCTCTCTCCATCATCTCACTTTCACCCACGACATCCTGGCATGTGGAAGCCCCTCTTCTGCTGCACGCAAGCCTCCCAAATCCCACCTGCACATTAGTTTGAGTGCCTAGGGCTGGGCTGGTAGGCATGACACCTGGGCAGTCTTCAGTTGTGTGTGTCAGAAAAAATCCCCTGCAGCACCCACTGTGTGAGCCATGTGATGGGTGGCATTCACAGCAATACTGCAGGAGAGAGTGTAGAGCAGCAATACACCAACACTGAGCACAGAGAGACAGGAGCAGGACAGGGAAGCTGGAAGAACTCCCATTTTTATTCCCTGCTTTTATCCCTACTTTTATCTCCTGCTTTCTCTGAGGTTTGTGGTTTGTTTTTTTGGTTTGGTTGGTTTGGTTTGGTGTTTTTTTTTCCATCATGGATTAAACCTCAAAGTCTTCTCCTGTCCCTCACTTTCAGCTCCCACCTGCATCTTGCCAAAACTTCCCTGAGCCACTGCTCCTGTCAGAAGAGCTATAACACCTTTTCTTCCCACTCTGCAAGTACCTTCATCTGACAAGACTGGAAGAATTAATCACCACAGGTTTCTTACTGCAGAGAAACAATCTCATGCCCTGGGAACTTACCCTGGCAGAATGCTGCTCTTCCACTAGCTTGCTGAAAGAAACACTCATTTGCAGAAATCAGAGGTGATAAACCCAGGAAGTGGTTACATCTGGAATGGAAAAGCTGTGTTTAAAATGAAAGCATAAGTAGAAAGCAATGAAAGGGTTAGTCTATATTACAATGAAGGATTCTAATGAAGGTTGTGTTCTGTCACAGCACTGTACAGCCACCAGACCTGTCCAAACCCTGCCATATCCCTGTCCTGAAAATGGAGCAAGAAGTAACAAAGGGAATGGAAGAGAGCTGTGACCAGTAATAAAGTGAATATGAGAGTGGGCACTTATCTGGAAACCAGTGGTCCTTATTGGCCTCCAGATTGCTGACCTGTATAAATGTATCAGCAAGCACCATCAAACCACTTTTGGCTGGCTGGTTTCCTCCAAGTGATGTTTCCAAAAGAAGGCTTTTCTGTCTACAGTTCTGCTTTTTGGAGCTTGGTGCAAGGCTCCAGATTTTGTGTGCTTCCTATATGAAGTAGCTAAGATGAGTTTCCAATGGTTTTGTGTTTTTTAGTCTCCTGAGCTGCTGAATCCAGTTCAGCCCTGAGCATTATTCAAACTGGGTTCTGTGTAGTATAGTTTCCTTTTACTTAATCCGTTCTAACTGAAGACTACCAAGAGAGCAGCATTTCTCCCTCTGCCCTACCAGATGAGACTTCCTGGGTCAGATTCTCATCTGCATAGCTATGCTCTGACACAAACCAAACTTACAATGCACAGGACAATGGCTGCTTTGTACTGGATGTTCTGAGTCAACCTACAGCTTGAGAACACCCAGAGGTGACAGAAGGGAGAGGGTAGGAATGCACATGTGGGATTTGGAGAGGCTACCTCTGTTGGAATCAGCTTGCATTTAAAGTGGATTAAGCATTTCATGATTTTACACCCTTAGTTACACTGGATTTAGTTTCCAGGCCACTCTTAGTCATCACAGTTTGCAGTGCCCCTCCCAGAGGCCACT
The DNA here is from genome assembly GCA_013399695.1 of Formicarius rufipectus. Lineage (NCBI taxonomy): Eukaryota > Metazoa > Chordata > Aves > Passeriformes > Formicariidae > Formicarius > Formicarius rufipectus. The sequence goes on from VXAU01000760.1 coordinate 2,382,795, forward strand.
CCACAAACTGTGTGCCACAGCACACCATCATTTCCAGCACTTCTGCTCCTTTGTTAACCTGCAGGTTTATGGAGGAGCTTCTGCACATCCTCCCCACTAGCTCCTCACCAGCCAGGGCAGCCCAAAGATGTACTCACTGTGAAAGACCCCTTCAGTGCTCCTCCCATGTTCTCAGGGATGTGGTGGTCATGGAAAGCCTTGGCCTTGGGGTCTGCTCATGTTACAGCACAGCAGCTGTGCCAGCTGTGGGGAGGAGTAACCAAACCGATGACATTGGTCAGCAGCTGGCACAGTTCCAAACTTGTTCAGCACCTCCTGAACAAGGTGAGATTAAATCCTGGGCAGCACAAAAAACCACAGGCAGGTAAATTAACAGAGAACAAAAATTAGCTCCAGTCTTTATGGCTTGCCAAACTGCAGTTGGTTTCATGTCCTCAATTGAGTTCAAACATGATAGCAGTTCCTAATACAACATAAGACTTCTACAAAGCTTTAAAACAAGCACTGTGGGGGTAGCAGCTCCTGCTGCATCAGAGGATGAGCTAATCAAATTACACAAGAGGAAGAGGGTGGCAGTGATCAACTTTCACCTTTTTTGAACTGTTGCCATTTTTCCAGGAAGGGTGTTGGTTCTTTCAAGAAATGTCACCTCCTGTAGATTGACACAGTGAAAGTGCTTACAGGTACTTTTAAGAAGCAGCCATGAACCACATAGGTGGTTCTCAGCCCAAAGTCAGCTGAAGAGCCTTGCTTCTCCTTTTCCTTTACATCTGTGGCAAGGTCATTATACAGGGCATGGTATGACTGCCTCAGTAAAACTTGTGAGCACGCCCACAGCTTTATCCAGCTGCTTCAGTTGAGCTTCCATCATTGGTTACATGAGCCTGGAGCTGATGTCACTGGTGCTCTCCTTTCCCTCACACTGTCTGTGTGCTCCTGTCTCTTCATTGCTTCAATGGTGACGTTTATCTGACCTCTGGAGGTGAGTGGAGCTCCAGCCTTCAGCTGGGCAGAAAACCAACTCCACAAGGAAAAAGGAATATTTTTTTGCAAGTTTAAATGGTATCCATAAACCCAGAAATGATCTGTACCCTTCACAAGACAGTTCCAAATAGCAAATTACTGTAAACTTACACTCCTCTTGTATTTATCATTCTGCAAGATGTCAGATATGTTTCACAACCATAGACATTTCTGAAAACATGAGTATATCTAAAGACCTTGTTTCCCAGAAAGCTTTTCTTTCCTGACTCTGAGGGGAAAAAAAAACAAGTTTACTCCTGGCAATTTCTTCTTTGAGGCATTATTAAGATTATTAAAAACAAAACAAAAACCAAAAAACCCCCAAAACCCCTCCCCAAACCCCCCAAAGCAAAATAAAACAAACCAAAAGCACTAAAAACCAAGCCCAAATAAAACAAAACAAAAAAAAAAAAACAAAACCCCCCAAAACAAACAGACAAAGTCAATTTCAGTTGAAGAAGTAAAAGTATTGAATAATTTCTCATAGACTTTTACTGGAATCCAATAAACACATTACCAAATTACACTGTATATTTTAATAGGCTAAGTTATCTCTATGTGTATTAGAGGCACAGCATGAAAAAATCCAGTAAAAAACATTAACCTTCTTTGTATAACTCAGTAGAGTTATAAAATATCTAATTGAATAAACTATATTTGACATGAACAAATGGTGACATTTCCATGTAATGTTGTCTTTTTGGCTTCCTGACAAAGAAAAGCTTAAGGAACTGTGATTTTTGTTTCCTAAGGGTGAGTTCTCCCACTTGTATCAACTCAGCAATCAATAATAAAGTATGAGCATAAGCACTTTTAATTTATGAACTGTATATTTTGAGTGAGTTTAATAGTTTACGCATGTTTTTATAAGAGTGTTTATTTTTGTTGTACTGCATGGAGCTGCTTAATGGAAAATATTGCATTAAAGCATGAAAGCAGCCATATTAGTAGAAAGACAGAAAAGGAATATTTAAGACACAGCTAAATTAATCCTGTCCTGTTTTCTGGTAAGCAGAAGAGCACCATTAATCTGAGGGAAAGCAAAGCCCCAAACAGGGAACCTGTGCTGATGTCATCCCTCAGCAGAAAAGCATCAGAAGGTGGGAAGATCTGTGTGGCTAGTGCTCAGATGGCCAGTCTTTCTCCTCACTGGCAAGCACCTGACACTCTTCTTTTCACTTAAAGAGTGAAACTCAGCCCTCCTGAGTTTTGATATTTGGTGCAGTTTTGTACCCAATTCCCAATTCTGACGATGTGGCTTGTCCAGCATGTCCCCTTCAAAGTACTGTCCCACTACTCCAGTGGATCTGCCAGCTTGCACCAAGCTGGGAGTCAGCCAGGAGGGGTTACACGTGTTGGTTTAAACTGACCTAGAAAGGACTTACTAACAACACCACTTGTCTATAAAAATATCAGTCCTATTTATCTCTGAGAATAAGGAGTGGACTTTTATGAGACTGGCTGGGGAGTGAATCACTGCTGCCCATTACTCACAGTTCAAATAGGATGTGACCTGCTGCTGGTGTTGGGAAGAGGATGGGTTTTCCCACCAAGCCCTCATTCAGAGCTGATAAGGATTTTCACAGTGTGTATTTATCCTGTGAAAACCGAGCTCCTTCACTTTGTAGTATTGATGTTAGGCACAGATGGGCTTCTGGTTGCCATGCAGATGATCATGTCCCAGGGAGTTTCAGTTAATATTAAACGGAAAGTGGCTCAATTTGCATGTCTCTCTAGAAACAACAAACCAACCATCTTGAGAATCAATATTGATAATTCTCTGAATGTCAAGCAAAAGAATTAAACACACACAGCCACAGCGAGCACATCATGTGATGACTCCAATAGCTGCTAAAAGACTGCAATATCATGCAACAGGAAAAGCAGGACATTTAAAGGAGAGCTGATTCTTCAGCTCTGTATTCTAATTAAGACTATGCATTAATTATCAGATTACAGATCACCTATATATAGCCACAAACTACTTGCCATATCCATGTACCGATATAGGTGAGCACCATGGGCAAGAACAACACAGAGGAAGAAGAGGCAGACCCAGGGCAGCCGAGATGAAGGTCATGCATGTCCTAGGAGCATTCAAGGGGTGAGAAGAGACCTCTCACCATCCTTTGGCAAGAGAACACAGGGCTGAGGCAAGCCCACACTTGCATTATTGGATGTGGGGGTTTTTGTCCTTTTTGGCCCATGAAAATACGATGAGACAAAGCAGCAGGCAAGGAAGTTTGTTTCATAATTCTAACTCTCAACCCACATCACACACAATGAAGAAAAGCAATACTTGCTTGCCCAGTTGCTTCAAGTGAGGCTGAAGTGCTCATGACCACGTGTGGGTTCTGATGGCTCACGTGGGTCTTTCCTTTGTCAGAGAAGTCTGATTTCTCAACCTGGTTATGGAGTCAGTGATGCATGGAAAATCATATCATCTGACATTTCTACATCAGTTGGATTGAACTCTCTGATAGCCTGCTCTCTTTTCTTACTGCCAGCTTTCTTACTTCTATTTATGGAGAAAATATAAGATTTTCAGGAAAGCATAGATTTATGGTCCTTTCTAACCCAGGATGGCCTGGGTTGGAATGGCCCCTAAAAATCACCTAGTTCCAAAGCCCCTGCCATGGGCAGTGACACCTTTCACTCAAGCTGAAAGGTAGACAGTATATTTCTTAGTTCAAAGGGTATGGACAGTATATTTCTTAGCTAATTTTCCAATAGCCTGACTTTTGCTAAGTATTCAGCTAAAATAGATTTAATCAACTCATCAAAACAGAGGATCATTTGAATCAAGACATGGCACTGAAGACCAGACAAGTGTGAAGTCCTACACACCCGTTGTAGGCGTGTCTCATCACACAAGCAGTCTGTGTGTGAGTTATGTGCAAGAAAATGAAAAACTTTTGCTATGTTCTAAAAGATTTACAGTGAGCAAAACCCACAGGAGAGAGGTCTAGGAAAGACATCCTGTGGCTGGTTTTGGAATTTGAACCAAGAAAAATGCATTTTGACCTTAGTTTCTGAATGATTCTACGCAGTGTTCATCCCAGCAGAGCCAATGTTACATCCTAAATTTGTCAGTGAAGGACAGCATGGAGATTTTGGACACAGGTGAAAGATAAAATATGTGCAAAACCACTAATAACTGGCAATATTGGGGCAAACCCTGATTCAGGGCTGGTGGTAAGCCATAGCAATTCCACTGACCTAGATGTGACTTCTCTCCTTCAGCTCGGGCTGGAGTCAGGCAGCCTACTCATTTCATGATGAGCAGGGCAGCATCTTCATTATCCGCATGCAAACAGAAGAGATGGACGTCAGAAACTAACCTGGAATGTAGAAACTATTTGTGCCTCACTTAGCAGAGTGAAGGAAAACAGTACATGAGTAATTGCAGTCCTCAAGGAAGGGAAAACAGAGAACAACATTGGCAAAGTTTAAGTAACATGCAAATGAGAGTTCTTGTGTGTTCCCTCATCCCCAGTCTCAGCTCTTCAGCTACTTTATGCAGGCTTGCCCATCAGTATGGCAGTGAGAGGATAAAAATCATATGCTCAGCTCAATATGTCATGATTTAATGCCCTATTTAACTTAATTTTTAATATGTTTTTACAGTTTGCCATTTCAATTGGACTCAGATAATTTTTTCCAAAAACACCAGCACAGTTTTACCTTTTCTAGTAACAATGAAGTGATTATGGATGCAAATTATCACATTATAGTTGTTGCCACGGAAATAAACTGCAATGTTAAAAGCACAAAAATAAAGACCCTGCTGCAAAAGAGGACGGGGCAGCCATGGCTTTAGGGAAGAGCTTTTTTGGTAAAAAATGGTGAACAAATTCCTTCAAAACCTCCTGAACTACAGGGAGTAATACAGTAGCCCCATTTCACATTTTAATAGAACTGTGCACAGTGTCTCAAATCACTTTAGAAACAGAGTGCCTCACACCTCAAGGCCTGAGGTTAAAGGGTAGTTTTGTCATAGCACAAACTCAAGTGGGATCTTGAAGAGTCCTTGCACTACAGCCTGTTCCTCCAAGGCTGAAACACAATCCCAGGAGCACGCAGTTGCCAAAAAAACAAGTCTCTTTTGTAGTGATAATAGGCATGCATAAGCATGACTCAGATATTCATAGCAGATCCATCCTTTCAGACATTTCATAGGCAGAAGGATTTCTCCCCTTGCCATAGACTTTGAGCCTATGACCATGTGATGCCATGGAAAGCTATAAGGGGGCCAAGATCTGATTTGATCTAGGAACCCACTTCAAAGAGTGAAAAGAAAAAAAATGTTTAAATCAATGTTGCTTAGTTATTCCTGCCATGATCAAGGCAAAAAAAACTCAGGGTCAAAAAACTCTCACTTAAAATCAGCTAAATAATGATTTTGAGAAAAGCTGCCTCCTGATCTTGCTCAGAGGGTCCAACAGACCATTGTAACTCCCCAGCCCACCTGCTCACACTGCATGGGGAGGCAGCGGCTCTTGGGGAGACACACAAGGGAGAGGCCTCTCTGCTGTGGAGGTGGGAGGCACAGGCACCAAGTGGATAAGAGCAGTTCTGGCTGCAGAGAAGCCCTGACACCCAGACGTGCTGGTTTATCTCTTGTGAAGTCTGTCCAGGGCACGGGGCAGCAAGGCACTGTGAATGCACTGCTGTCCTGTGCTACATGTTCACAGTGAGCAATAGGTGCCTGGCCTTCCAAAGGGCATGTCTGTACCAGGGAGGGGATGCAGGGACAGTGGAGCAAGAGAGGACACAAGCCCACTGCTCTTACCACAAACATCTTTCTTTAATTAACAGAGAACACAGAGCTATAAAGCTCCTCACATTTTTATTTTCTAATCTGCTTTTCTAGCCCCACTGGAGGAATCAGAGGATCAGGCTTGCAATGGCTCCCATCCACGTCCCTGCCTTACTTGATGCTAATCACCCTCCTCACTTGGGATTCTGCCTCGGTTGGGCAAGGCTGCAAGTCACCAGCCCTGGCAGCTGCCTGTGCCCTACCTGCCAGCCCTGCCAGCCACTGCCCATCTCCAGGGAAAACAGCCCCCCTGGAATGCACAGGGGCAGGCACAGAGGGACTGAGCCAGCAGGCTGGGCTGAACTCACCCACTGAGGTCACTGGTGGGCACTGGGCATCAGGGGAGGAACACCCAGAGGCCACAGTGGCAAGTGGTGGGCACTGCCAGAGCCCACCCACTGTCTGCACTGCGGGTACACACAAACAAATTCTGCTTTCCTAGTCTCAGTTAGACTCATGTCACAAACAGTCAATTAGCTTTTTTAAAAGTTAAACAAACAAACAGAGCAGGAGATTATAACTGATTAACTGAAGGGCAGGAAACATGAGAAGCTGGTTTGCTAGAAAGAAAAGCTCTTGTGCTGAGATCTCCAGTAATTAGCAGCAGCAAGACCTAAAGAAATTTATGACGGGAAAAAAAAATCAAACCCTTCCTGTTTAAATGTTCTCTTTTCACATGTTTTTCTTGGAAGACTAGCTTAAAACACAAACACAGACTGGGTCTCAAATATGGAATAGATTCATGCTCTGCAGCAGTCATACACTTGGATGGCAAAGCAAATGAATGTGGATCAATGCAAGTGAGGTTTTTTTTCTTTCCCCCCAAATTATGTGTTCTGTTAACAACTCTCAGATTGACAGCTCTATACTGCGCTCCAAGCACCTGGAAGGCAAGCTGATTCCTGTTAGCAATTGCTTGAGGTGCTCCTTAGAGCACAATTTCCGACTGAAGGCACTGGGGGGTCAGAGGCTTTTGCCATGACTGACTGGTGGGATTCAGTAATAATTTACAATTCCAGCACAGCAATGGGCTACACGACTGTTTATCAGTCTGCAGCAGAGCTGAAGTTGATTGTGCAGAAGCCTTCCTCGTTTCATTATACTGGTTCTGAAGTGTCCTCCGCCTGGCTCCTGAAGCAGCACAGTCTCCCTGGTTCATGTAATGAGATCCCCAGGCAGAACTGAAACCCTGACCTAGATTTCAGTGGCTCTCCAAGCTGTGTTCGGGCATCTTCAGCATGGCTGTGTTTACTCCCTTAAATTGCAGATAAACTGCAAATTAAAGAGAGCCCCAGGTCTTTTTTTTTTTTTTTCTTTTTCATTGTAAGCATCATCCCTGCTTAGTTGTCCTGGCTTTACCTTTCTTGAATCAAAACTAAGCATTGCTCAAACTGATTGCAAATCTTAGCATACACTTGGAAAAGCAGCATGAGCAGACCCACAGTAATTTCACTGGGGAGGAGGATAGCAGGTCTGATCCTGAGTGGTACACACAGGGCTCATTAGCATCAAGTTATTATTCTGCATTATGGTGTGTCCCAGGTGCAACTACAGCTCCAGAATGCAGGTCTCTGCATATGGCTAAGGATGGTTATTAAACTCCAATGTAAAGGTGAAGAAAAAGAATATTATTCCATTTCCCTGGCAGTAAATTGCAAAAAACCCCCAAGGTAAATCTGCATATCCATACAATGTAATATAGAGAACTAGAGGTGGCTCTCAGGAGCTCTGTGGTCTAAAAGCTCTGGAGGGCTCATCAGTAACATTGCTGGGGTGTCCAGTCTCTCTCCCATGCAGGCCATCACTAGGGTATTTGGACCTAATTTCTAGAAATCATCAGCATCAGTTAGACATTTTTCCAGCAAGTATCAGTGGCAGCAGGATAAGGCCACTGCAGAGGAATCTGGGAAACCCTGAAATACAGGGCAGCCCTTCCCCTTCCAAAAACAACCATGGATTTGGGGAAGGAAGAACCCAAAGCTTGATCCCCTTCCATTAGAGCACATGTTGGCTGTTGCTGTGTGTGCACAACCTTGTCATGGGAGCTGGGGAGAGTGTTCTAACCGAGTAATGTCTCATAAGAAACAAGCAAAGCAGGGGGTTCCCACATTTCCTTTGCTAGCTTTTGAAAGCATGGAGCTTTTTTTCCAGGCTACAATTATAGACACAGGAGGGGCCACTCAGCACCTTGTGCAGTGATTTCGTAGTTGTTTAAAAACCTGCCTGTGAGCAAGCTGGAGGTCCTTGGCTGGGGCCACTCCAGAGCAGATGTGGGTGTGGGTAGCAGGTGCTGAAGCCTTGTTCACATTGAAAAGTAAACGAGTGGGTGACAATTAAAGTGTTGTGTATTTTTGACTAAAAAGAGTTCTCCCACAATCTCACCCCACTTATGTCAGCACAGCACTGAACTGCCATTAATTTTCACTTACCAGAAGAGAGAAGACATTAGAACGTTCTACTTCCTTAAATAAATATTTTCTGTCTTAGTGCCCAACATTGTGCACTTCCTTTGCAGCCCAGAGGTCTCAGAGGTTGACAGTACTTGCAATGGTAGAGTTAAATGGTAAAATACATTTTCCATACCATTTTTAGAAATCGCTGTCAGTGTCTGGGTATTTGCAGAGCTGTGAAAGGCCGGCTGCCCACAGAAGAGCTGTCACCCAAAAGGGAGCTTCCCAGCAGCCAGTCTCATGGTGACAAGGTTGGGAGGCGTAGGTCTCCACTGCAGGCGTAGGTGGGAGCTGGAGAAGAGTTCTGTCCTTCTCAGCCCATCAGTTTGCATTCAGAATAATCTTACTGAGGGGAAAAAAACCCGAACAACCCACCAATAGGCCTGAGAGGTGGAAAAGAGTGGCAGAATCAAGGTTCTTTCTATGCTTGAAGTCAGGCAGGGCTGGAAGAGCTTTAAAGATGGAGAAGGGAATCCAGTTCTGTTTTGAATGGGTGGGACGCTGGAGGTAAAGTCTGAACTTTCTTTCACCTCTGGTTTTGCTTTGTGACAGGTATGACAGCTCTCTCCCTTGCCTGCTCTTTGTGCACACCAACAGAGACCCCACAGAGCTGAATTCTGCCCCAGTGCTTTAAGGAGCTGTGTCTGTACCCAGAAACTAACCCTGGAATAAAGCTCTGCTCTGCCTTATGGGAAGTCAGAGAAGTTTGGGTGAACAGGAGGTTCTGCTCCCACCCACACTGTGGCTGCACTCTCACGAGCAGACCCGTGGCAGGGATCGGGTCAGACCTTGCTCTCATTTGACTAAAAGCTATCCCACAGAAAAAGCTTTGGAGTGATACTGGCAGGGATGGGGAGCTAGTGGAGCCAGCACATCCCCTCCTGGCACAACAGCTCTGCCAGACTGAACAAACCCCTAAAGCCCTTCCCACTATGTGAAGTGCTGTGACCCTGCAGTGGAACCACCTCCCCCAGGGCATGAAACCCCATACGCAAGACCATGTCCACCACTCAGGCTGGCATCTGGCCAAAAGAGGAGTAGCAAAGCTTTGTCCATGAAGGGACATTAGCTTTCCTTTCAACTGTTCACTGAGGAAGTGTTTGGATGCTGGTCCCACAATGAGGTGGGTAGTACAATTCTGCTGTTCTGCAGAGGCTTGTGAGAGTCAGGCACCTCCTGGCACAGCACTGCCTGCAGCACCAGTTCCAGCAGCAACTGGGGCTGTTTCTACTCTGAACATTTTCCCCACAGATACAGTCATGAAACTACCTCTACTCTAAGCCCATAGCTGGTCCTGCTTGTGCAGCCTGAAACACTGTCCTCCTGTTTTCAGCTGGGACTGTCAATAACCCTTTTGCAGCATGAAGTCCCTGTCTCTGAAGCACTTACAGCAGTAGCCTCTTCTGTTCACTCTTAATCTCCAAAACATGACTGTAAAATGATACAGTTGATTAAATGAGAAAATCTACTTTTTTTTCCAGCCACCCTGATGGCACTGTCATGCTCTGTTGTGCTGGCCATTACCATGTACACTACAGTGCCCAGTTAGTGTCTCTGTTTAGGCTCACCTCCACTGGTGCAACTTGCTGGGGAGGCTCTTTGGTGCATCAGCCACCCCATCCCACTCTCAGCTCCAATTTGTTCCTCTGCTTCTCCATATGGCACAAACCAGGGCTGTGATGCCGATTAAAGAGAGCTTTAAAATTTATCTTGTTCAATTTACATCTTCAAAGGTCTCTGAAAAATGTAAATCTGTATTTTGAAAAAAAAAAAAAAAAGGAAAAGTACATTTTTAAAACAGCTCGTGTTAAAGCATTTGTGATAAAAGGCAAGGGAACAGAGGGCTGGACTGATGAATGAGGTGTGGGAACCCATTTTCTCTGCTTTGGCAAGTCACCAGTGGCTCAGCGGGCAGGTCTCCAGGCTTGGCCCTTCCCAGTGACTGTGGGCACATCCAGGTGAAGCACCAGGCTGTCAGCAGGGCCCTCGGCAGCTCTGGCAGGAGTGGTGGCTCAGAGAACTGAGCTGATGCTGAGGGATGCCTGAGCAGCGGGTGAGCCTGCCTGGCCATGCAGCTGCCACAGGGGCAGAGGGTGGAGGAGTCTCCTGCCTGTCTGAGACTGTTGTGACCACCTGGCAGTGCGAGTGCATCAGGGGCATACTGACTACCTGCATTTTGTGTTGTGTGCCTGGGAAGATTAATGACCTCTACAAATGCAGACAGTCAAAAAAACTTGGCTCCTTAAATCTGTAGCTATTAGAACAGATGGCTGCTGCAGGATCCCACTGCCTCAAAAAAAAGGACTGGGATGCAGGAAAGAAAAGGCCATCCCTGCCCTTGCATTCCCATGTTTAATTCCCATTAAACATGCACAGTGCCTTTTCTTTATTTGTTCTGGAATGGCACTGGAGTGACAGACCACAATGAGCTAAATTGCTGAACCTGGTTTAGCTGTGTTTATTTATAGCTCCAGTACACTCACAGGGCTAGCAAGGTGTGCTCAACAGCCTCCCCACACCCCACCACCTCTTCCAGGGGGTCACCAGAGCCTTCCTCCAGCCAGGAGAAGCTGCCAGTGCCAGTGGCTGGTGGTCCATCCTGGCAAGGCTGCCCACCCTCACCAGCCCTGGCAAATCCACTGGAGGAGATCTCAGCCTTCAAATTAGCGATGCCTGAGAAAAGTATTATGAATAAACAACTAAGCACCAACCAGCAGTGCCTGAAGATGCCCTAAAGGTGATGTGGGTTCTTTTATGTTCTTCTAAATCAGATTCACAGGAATTCATTTGGTGATGCCAGTACTGCTGGCCCAGGAGCATCACATCATCCTTTGTGAACACATTAATATGTGTTTCATTCTCTGTCACATTTAGTATCAGCAATGATTCCACACGCAGCTGTAGATCAGCTCCCTTTTGATCACAATCTGCCACCTTTTTCTAGCCAATCAAATTTATAGCAACATTAATAGTTCAAAAGTAATCATGTTTACTGTGTACTAGATGTTAATAAAGTGGGAGGAAGCAACAGTTCCTAAAAAAAACCTCCAGAAAACACAAAAGTTGAACTGAATGTAAGCTTTTTCATTCCCATTAACACATCCTTGACTATTGGTAGAAAGTTTCAATTACAGCTGTGAGAAAATAATTCCATTAATTATGTCACATTGATTCAAAGTGAAATTCAAAGCCAAAGAGAAAGCAGAAAAGCATTCCCTATGTTCTTACAGAAAATATCACTGCTTCAATTAGGTGCTACAGATGCTTGGAGTAAACGTATTTTCCACTGGTTTTCTTAGAACCATACCCACTTAAATCTCCAATATTCTGCATGTTCATTTTTCATCCCAGTTTAATATCACACCTCTGGGTGTAAGTGGTTAAAGGGACACTTCCAAGCAATGAAAGCCAAAAAAAAAGCTGGGATAAGAAGGGAAAATATAGCCTTTATATAGTAAATAAACTTTTCAGCCTTAATGTTATGGCTGCTGTTAGCATAACTCAGAGGGGAAAAAAACAACCCAGTGCTAGTTGTACCTTTCAGTTCTTGGATCATGTGAATGTCCAGTTCTCCGGTTTTGAATGTGCTCCCAATCCAATAGAAATAGTGCACACAACTAAGCATTCAAGCCTCTAATAAATCTCATCTTTGTGTGGAATCCCTGGGATTCAGAACAAAACCAAAACTAGATAAGAATCTTCAATATTTCAATAAATACCGTATTTTTTTTCCCAATAAAAACCCGAGTTCTAGGGAGTCTAAAAATACTCTTGGTGTAACAAGTATGGAGCAATAAGGTCAGAGTGGAAACATTGAGTAACTAGTACATGTGAACTGCACATGAATACATGCAACACCTGTATGGATCTCCTCAAAACATTAACAACAGGTAGCAGCTTTGTTGCCTGAGTAAACTGGGAGCATCCAAAATATGAGTGTTCTGCTAGATAGAAACCTCCTCACCTCCCAAAGTGCTTCCCAGGAGGTCTGATGCTCTGAGTAGCCCAGCAGCAGGATGCCCAGGGAGACACACATTCACCTTTCAGTAGCACCTGTGATGGGAAACTGGAACCACAACTCTCCTGCTCACTGCTACAGACAATCCAGCTTCTCAGTCCTTGCAGTCTTTCTTATGGAGCCAAGTCCCCCGGAATGTGCCGGGCTGCTCTCTATGTGCACTGGTAGAAAATTCTCACCCTGAGTTACAAGCACGTGTATCCTTCCCTTGCAAAAGTGTGGGCAGGAGAGAAGAGGGGAAGAAATCACTGGTTTTATAGGTGTTATAAATGCAGCTTACTTTAAAGCTAAAGAATCCTGGCAGATGGTACCTGACATCTGGGAGAATGCAAATGCCCAGATACAAAAATTGTTTTCTTTATTCCTCTTTATTGGGATTCTATTTGGTTACAGTGTATTGTGATAAGATCTATTTCCTATGCTTGTCTCTTAAATTTAAATCTCAAAGCAACGTTTATAAACATTATAACCTATCAGTTATTACTGTAGTGCAGTATCACTGATCTGAATTCAGATCAGTGACAGTGTGCATAAATATGTCACGTAGAAATACATCTGCAACACTTTCCCAAACAAACCTCTTAGAACTTTTTTTAAGAGATGGCGGAGAGAGAAGAAAAAATAGATTACATTAGCATACCTCATGAAAACAAATGGTTTGACCTTGTAGGAATAAAGCTAGGAACAACTCTATTAATCATGTAAAACCCCCTAAAATTATAAAGGTTTGCTGTTTTGGAGGCCAGAACCATCCTCCTTTATTCCTCCTTGACAGCAGCAGGCACAGCAGGCAGCCTGAACCATGGTGAGTGCTCCTAGTCCCTGCAACAACTCTGTGCCGCAGCTCTTCCTGAGCCATGGGCTCTGCCCACAGTCCAGGGGAGCAGTGTGGGCAGGAGGGCACATCGGTGGGCACCAGCAGGCTGTGAGGGCTCCAGTGGGGAACAGACCTCAGGATGGCACCGGTCTCCTGCCTGGAACACCTTCCCCCTCCCTGGCACATCAGGTCTCGCTGGGGTGCAGCAGCACAGCATGCTCCACACCCCTACCTTGCCCTTTCCTGTAATTAGCTCTGTTTTCTGTGTGAGCAGGAAAATCTGGGTTTCTCTCTTCTGACTGCTGCCACAGCTCCCCCTCCCACCCCAGGGATGACATGCAGATTTTGCTTTTCATCAATCATGCAGGAAAACCACAGGTCCTCTCTGTTTAAGATAGCAGGTCAAAGCTGTTTCCAGCTGACACACTGCAGGAGAAAACAACAACCAAAAGAAGCACAGCTTCTTCCCAGCCCCAGAGACACACTGAGAACCCTTTGTGCCAACTTTGCACAGGATGGGGGTTGTGAGTAGCTCTACTTTGCTTGCTAAATTAACCACTAGGGTAGCAAGGGCTATCTGCAACAGCTGTACACCTGAAAAGCCTAGAAAATATCAGAGGCCTGGGAGTAAGAGACCTGGAGACACATGGTGGGATGTTTTTAAAGGTTGGATCTCTTCTTTAACATCACTCTCTTCTTCTGCCATAAACACAGGTGGGAGTAGACAGGCAACAGGGGGATGCTGGTAAACACAACCTGACACTGAATTTGCAGATGGCCCAGCTGTTACCAGAAACATAGATGGAATAGGAATAGTTTCTTCAAACCAAGTAAAATCTAGTCTAAGCACTTTGTTTCTACAGCCCAAGCCCCTTTATAGTACATTAGCAGTTCTTGGTCCAACCCCTTCTCTCCCCCACCACTACATCCAGCTCCCAAGGTCGCTGTGGAGACACAGCATCACTCCTGTGCACAGGCTGCCCAAGGTGGGGCTCCTCATGGAGAGGCTGCAGGTTTCTTCCCTTCCAGCATCGATGATGGTGCACCCTGAAGGCCCTTCCTCCCCTTCTGCCTGGTTGTTGATCTGGCTCAGATACCTCCACCTGCCTCACCCCACTGCTCTGGCTAGTGTCCAGCTACAGCTTTTGGATTTGGATGTCAAGGGCTAGTCACACACAGAAAGGCTAATGAAAAACAGGGCTGTCATTCATTCCAAAGCATTTGGAAATCCAGTTGCTGCACTATATATCTATTTCTGAACACCTCAGTTTGAAAGGGTTGATTCACCAAGTTCTTTAGATATTTCTGCCCCTGTGTTACTGTCTCCTCATAACAGAGCAGTTCTTCCCTCCCCTCAGTGGCATCTGTCTTGCCTATTGTCTTCTCAGAAACTTTGCAATCAGCTAAATGGGTTTTTTTACCCTCCATACCCAGAATAGGACATTACTCTCCAGCAGGGTAAGGTGTTCTCCAGAGAGTTTTCCTTATATCTGGCCAACTGAATAGTTGCATGCAAGAAGAGGGAAATGAGAAATTCCCTTTTGCAAACATTAACATGAACTGCAAGAAATTCCTTGGCTGACAAGATAAAGTGAGAGCATTTTTAATAGCAAAAATATGTTCGCTTTGGCCCATATGTAATCCAGAGCTTTCCAGGTGCTCAAGCTTAAACTAGAGAGACCTTAATTATTTAACAGACACAAAGAGACCCGAGGATGTTACTCCTCCTTCCTCCTAGTCAGTGTTAGGGCACAGCTCACCCTGGATCTGGGATCACAGTGGAATTTTTCACCTGTTTAGTTTTCCCTTCATTTCCTTCCTGCTAAAGACCTCCTTGGTGCACAAAGCCTTGGAGTTCATCCATGCTCTCTTAACAGAAGCATACCTTTGGGTGAGTGCAGTCTGAACTTCCTTCCTTATCCCCAAAGACAGACGCTCTGCTTCAGAGCACATCTGGAGCCCACCAAAAATTGATGCCAGCAGTTCTATGCTTCAGTTCTTTATCTGGTTGTCAGAAGGGATGTGTGGGGGTAGAATTGCTCCTTTCTCATCACCAGGTAAACACAGTCTGCCTGAAAGCTGTGAGGATGCCACAGAGACAGTGTACCAATGGCCTGGTCGAGCTGCAGCACCTGCCCCCGGACAGGAAACCATCTCTTTCCCTGCCACACTGCCCCTGCACCAGACTCTGGTGTCCATGGGCTGGTCATTCAAGTCATTCCTCTGGCCCTGCTGATTAGAAACACAGGCAATTCATCTCCTGCCTAAATTTGCAGCAAACATTTCCTGTCGTGACACTGGAACTTCTCCGAGAGATTGTCCTGGGAAATTAACAGCTATAACAAGTTCCAGAAGCCAGTGACGGTGCACACTGTTCCCAGGGCAGATGACTCAGTGATTTCATCTTCTGTTTTATTCTCAGCCTCTCAGCCTCAGACACCACAGCCTCCAGAAGAACATTTGCCTTAGCTATTGCCCCACAGCATCCTGGCTTTACATGTGATGTGAGACACACTGCCAGGGCAGGGAGTAGCACTCCCTGTACAAACACCAACAGTAAATTGGTGTTGGCTTCTGCCAGGCTTTTACCATCACCACCATCAGCCTTGGAGTGGGTGTTTCCTGACTATGACATTTAATGGTGGCTGCATTTTTTTCACAAGAGTTTGCACAAGGTGGAACTACTTCAACTCAATTGTAAAAACATACCAAACTCGAATAGATCAGAAATTACTGAGATCATTCTTTTCTTATGCTCACTTTTTTTGCACTGTTGAACTTTCTCCACATGGAGCTAGGGTGAAAACAATGTAGATTTGGGGAGGAGACCTTAGATAAACCTAAGACATACTGCAAAAGACAGACTTTGCGAGAGAAAGGAGCTGAAATAGGGCAGAATAATTCAGGCAAGAGGGACACATGTTCCTCATCTATCACATGATGTTATAAGATGCTGTAAGTGAAGATAGTTTCAAGAACTGGCTGCAACTGGTCTTCCAAAGGACTTTTCAAGAGAAATCAGTATGGCTTCAACTTTATAAGGGAACCCTCCACATGTGAACTTGATTCATTTGCTGTTCAAAACTTTAAGTGGAACATGAGTAGGGTGATACTGGGAGCCTTCTTTTTGCCCACTGGATCAATTCTCTTACCTTTTAAGATCCAAGTGTAGGATTCCTACTTCTCCACAGACACCCCCTTGTCGTGGGGGAGAAGCTTGTGTGCCCTTATGAGGTTGTGAGCTATGCTGGAGGTGTTTTATGCCTTCAGTAGGGTCTCCCATGCTGGTCAGGTCTCAACTGAAGGGTCAGACAAAGTGTGTCCTCGGGCAGGATGGGCTCGTCAGCCACCCAGCAACCATCCTAGGAGAAGGACAACTCTAACTCCAAACCTGGGCAGATGGAGCTCGCTTAGCCCTGTCAGGGCATCCATCTAAGAGAAGGACACTCTAACCAAACCTACATCCTGAGAACCTCGTTGTCACCATGCAAGCTCACCAGGCCCTGGCAGATGAACCTCAGGAGTAAAGGGTGGGGCCAGTTCTGCACACGCTGCACCTCACCTAAAAAATCCACTGCGCAGGCTTGAGGGATTTTCTGCTGTGCCTTTTGCAACCTGACTTGCCTATCTCACATTGGCCTTATCAGCCATCAGCGCTTGCAGCAAGCGTGGGTAAAACCCTCCCAAATCTTCGTTCACGAAGTCTAGCCATGATGATGATGTAGGATTCCTACTAAGGCAAAATAATCCAACTGTATGCTGTAAAGCAGCTCTTCTGAGCTGTAGAGAACACTCTCTGAGGTTGTTTTAGAATACCTCCATGCTGCAAAGCCCCCACTGAAACCTCACAGCCATGAGAAAAACAGCCCAGAACTACAGGGAAACAATGAAGAGTAATTTCATGCTTTTACCACTGGCAGAAAAGCTCCATCTTTACCTGCACAGGAGCAGCCCTATCACATGAGAACAATGTGGGATTCCAGTACCTGATCCCACACCTTTCCAAGCAATTCAGTGATACTCTGCTTCCTACACTCTTCCACCCAAAGTTTAGCACTTGCTTCTCACTTCCCTCATGCCCCTAATTGCCCACCCATGCAGCCCCACGGTGCAGGAGAGGTACTTTCCTCCTTGGCTGGGGACTGCCACCAGCTGAGTCCCAGGCAGGACCCTGTCCGTGGGAGTATGGACAGAGGTGGTGACTAAATACAACTTATTGCTGTAATGCTCTCCAAGGTGGGAACACTCTGCAGAAGGGGAAGTCAGAGCTGTGCAGCTGTCCTTAGCCAACTTAATGAACTGCTCTATCTTTCAAATGCGTTTGTTAACTTTTCATTTAAAACAGCAGTGCTTTCTTAAAGGCAGAGCTGATGACAGAAGAAGAACAATCTGCCCTGGCCACTTCAATTGCAATCCTTGGAAAATATTTTGGCTCAGCCTTCAGCTGTCTCAAGGGCCACTGTGTATCTGTACTAATAATCCTGACTTACCAGACCTTAAGGTGGGCCACAGGTGATGGTGCAAGGATCACTAGTTCTTCCCATTTGAAACTCTGTTTGGCTTTGTCCTAAAGCAGAACACAAAAGGTCATATTTTGCAACCTCCTTTGGAGCAAGGGAGCTCAGAACATTCTTGGCTCAAACATTCCTTTTAGGGAATCAGCCACATGTACCTGCTCAGATGAGTGCGTGTGAAAGTGGGCTCAGAGGCCCCATGCTCTTCACTGCAGCACCTGCCCCACAGTGAGTCAGACACAGCACAGTGTTCAGCTACTGAGGTGTAGCCACAATGTTGGCTCAGAGCCACTGTTGTAAAAGCAGACAAGTACCAACATTTCAACAACATTTCCCAGAGGAAATGTCTCCTCCTAATTTCCTTGATGGAGAATTGAATTTCCCTGCTCCTCCAAAACAAGTGTGGGATTTTTCTTTCTTAAAAAAAAAAAAAAAAAAAAAAAAAAAAAAAAAAAAAGAAAAGAAACACTATGTTTTACTGAAACCACATATTTATCTCGGGAAGTAGTGAGGGCAACCTCCCAACCAGCTCAACTTGGGCAATCTTCTGCACAACCTCTGTCACAAGGAGACACAAGCTTTCCAGTCAGGTGGTGTCTTCCCAGCCTGATACTCATGCTGCCTTATTGTTGTCTGAGAAAAACCATAGGAAAACTGTTGTACAACACACAGATATTTTGCTATACCAAAGAAGGTCCATGACCACATTCAGAACATGAAAGGTACAGAAGTTTCTCGGAATCTGCACTAAAACTTGTAAATGAAAAAAATAAACAACAATCCAACCCCTGCCAGCCAAAAACAGCTCCTGAGTTTTGCTGCTTGTTCGGTTTGGTCAAAAGAGACCAGATGTTTCAGGCTGCAAGATGAAGAGTTCAACAGCAAGTTCAGTTTGGTGTTAGCTGTGAGCCTGAAGTACAGGCATAAGGATGTAAGTGCTATGGACAAGATCATCTAATCATCTAATTTTTCTAGATTAGGTGATGACTTGAACTCAAATACCTGCCACAGTTAAAAGCAGATCTTTTGGAAGGATGGAAGGCAAAGGGATATGGCACTTATTCAGTTAGTACAGATTGTCTTCTTATTAAATTAACAGACTTGTAAGAAAGATCTAATTAAAAGCTTGTATACACAAGAGCAGTTTAGGAAATATGCAAGCTGGGAAAAACCTGAATGCTTGACAGGTATGATAATGACTTTCAGGGATCAGTGATGGATGCTGAGTCACAGACATTTTGGCCAAAAAAGGAGTTCTTACCAATACCTCTTCTGGAAAGTCAGTACCTATATACATCTGTAAACCTATTTTGTTTGCTACAGATATTGTCCCACAAAGTACTTAAACAGGTAATTGCTAAACCTGTAATCACCCAGAACACAATGTGTATTTTCAGAGAAAGGTGATTTTGTAAGAAGTAATAAGGGAGAACACAGTAAGTATCTCCTTTGGAGGAGGCTGCACCAATGCTGTGAAATCTGGAAGCTAATCTTTGCACTAAGAGCAGGAGCTTTGATATATAAAAGCAGAACAAGCAGAAAGCAAGACCCTCACAGACATGTACTCTTAGTCATCAAATGTGGTGAAACCTGTGCTAGCCCAGGCACAGTACATGGAGCCTGCTGAGCCCAACTCTCTGGGACATTTCCTTGACCTACGCCTGAAATCTGAACGTGCAGAACATCAGTTTTGCAATGTTAGTTGTACTTATTAAATGACTTTCCATAACACATACAGATACCATCTTCTGTCACAGCCTGAAAGACAATAAACAACAGCTTTCTCAAAAATCAACAAAAAATTTGTATCGAGCTGAAAGATGATGACAGACTTCTGTGGGATTAAGCAATTTCTCTCAGCATTTTTGTGGGTTTAACTAAACCGAGAGATTACAAGCAGAAAGGAAAAAACCACCCCCAGATTTTCCATTTTCATTTAAAAAAAAAAACAAAAAACAAAAAAAAGAAAGAAAAGAAAAAAGTGAGGAAACATTCAGAAAGAATTCTAGAAGATAAACAGCTAGTTAGATATGACGTACCATTGTCTTGACCTCCCATCAACAACTGCCTGTTATTCCTGTTCAAATCAATTGCTGATATGGTTTTCTTCTCACCCAGCAGCTCCAGCTGTTTCAGAACATTTCCGCTCATGAAAAGAGAACGTGCACAGAGAGGAATGTAGAACACAGTAAAAAAAAACAAACAAAAAAAAAACCAGGAAAACTTTTGGCTCTATGAGTACCAAGAAATCGACCACGAATGCAGCACCTCTTCCAACAGCTCTTCAGTGCTGATGCTGGCACAGCATATTCCCCTGGGAGGTCACAGCAGCTCTACCCTGTTGCTCATCCCTCACGCCAGACTAAGGATAAGCTGGGCAGGTACAGACCCATCAATCACCCTGTGATGGGAACAGAAGCAGGACAAGCATCGCAGATAAGCAGGATGCCTCTCCAGAGCAATTCAGGGAAGTTACAATGAGTCACTTCTAGTCACAGAGGAGAAAAAAATCCACACATAGGTATGAAGAAGTCAGATGGATTGATTGTGTCAGATTCATAATAGGAATCTCAGATTAAAGTACTTCACCTGCTGCTTCAGGAGCACTGTACAACCCTCCAGACATCAGAATTGGCTATTTTGAATGCACAACATGTACAATTGATAGGAGAATAAACTTGAATCATGCTGGATGCTGTTGTTAAAACAGTTAGGAGAAAATGTTGTCATCTGCAACAGAAAACCACATCGTAAAATTGGAGACGAAGCATGCCAGAATGGATTTAGCTGTGTTTATGAAAAGCCCATCAGTGATGTGGTACTGTCCAAAAAAATTAAACAATATACTTGATTGCTAGAGGAAGGACCAAAGATCAACTGAAGTTCATAGAGGAGCTTGTGCATTTTCACGCAGTAGATCTAATGTATTACTGGAACGGACACCCTTTGTGTGTGTTGGAACTTACAATGTGTTTTTCTATTATACTTCATGCATTACAACTAAGTGCCAAAATTTATATTGCTGTTTGGGCTTTGAAATTCTCACAAGTGTTTTAGTTCTGGTGTAGCCTCCATGTTTCAGGTGCCCCCACTACTGTTGCCCAGGCAAGTAACATTGTCAGAGGTTAGCAGGAGAGGTGAGAGTCACTTTTCAGCTCTTCTGTCACCTCTACTTAGTGACACAAGTGTGTGGATCTCTTTCATACTGTAGACAGGAGATACTGCCACCTGAGCTATGCATCATTTGCAGTGAGATTTATGTACAACACCTCACTCAGCAAGTTAATGCAGCAAGTCTCACTAAAAGTGTCTGTGGGACAGTGCCTTCATAGATTAATTCTTGTGAGGACCTGAAAATTGGTAACTTTCTAATGTCTCAAACTAAATCAATACATTCTAGGATATTAAATCTGAAATAGAGGAAAAAGAGTGAAGTAAACAGTAGTATCTTATGCAGACAAGGAGAGTTGTCTACAGAGACTTTCTAAACAAGGCTGGGAAGTTAGATTTAGCTTCTAAGTTAGTGGTAAAAGAGGAAACAATAAAGTTTTCCCAGCTATTAGCTGCTTGTTACATGATCACTAAAGAGTTAAGTACCAAAGGCAAGCAGTTTTTCCAGTGTGTTTTGCATTTTTCAGCACTTAGACTGAGAGCCATTGAGCACATTACCACACGCAAACCTCTCCCAGAGCAGATGCCAGAGCTTGGGAGGCTTAGGCACTGCTGAGCGCTGCTCCGGCGAGCTGGGGCAGCAGCCAAGCCACACAGAAAAGGACAAGTCAGGTAACTTCTCGCAGCAGCTATTTTTCCGCTTACGCTTCTTCTGACTCCAAATAAGCATATAAACCAAAATTCAACGGCACATCTGAGTGCATGGGAGGTCAGGCAGGGAGAGGGAAGGGGCAGAAGGAGCTGCCCCACAGAAGGGCTGAGTCACCCGGTGCTGGAATTAGGGAAAACTGTGACGCGGCACAGGATGGGGTAGGGA
Organism: Formicarius rufipectus; assembly: GCA_013399695.1. Classification (NCBI taxonomy): domain Eukaryota; kingdom Metazoa; phylum Chordata; class Aves; order Passeriformes; family Formicariidae; genus Formicarius; species Formicarius rufipectus. The sequence continues at coordinate 2,404,424 of VXAU01000760.1, forward strand.
AAGGTTTGGAACACAAATACTCAGCCCTACTGCAGCCCAAGGACAACGTGCAGGGAGGAGAGGGGGTCAGCAAGTAGCTCCAGGGGAGAAAAGTGCCCCAAGCAACACAGGGTCCCACTCCACCAGTCGCAGGTCTGGCCCTGCAGCAGCAGAGTTTTGAGTTTCCCCTTATATCCAGAACATCTTGTTCATTATTTTCAATTAAAAATAAGTAAGCTGTACTAGCTCCATCAAGGACACTGCCCTTCAGACTGTCTTTCTGCACGGCACACTGAGCTGATTTAGAGGAGGAGAGAAACTGGGTTTGGAAACTCAAATGTTTTGGGGTTTTGGCAATGTGACAAAACTTCCTGATGAGATGGATGCATGTAGTGCCCTTTCTCTTGCTGTTCTGCTCAGCTCAGGCATCTGTAAGCACTTCTCTTCAGATCATCTGGAAGTGACATATGGAAGAAGTTAGATTTTAAGTAGAGCCAACTCTCTGTTGATACACAAGATGGTTGGTAACCTGGATCTGAAGGGCCAGTTCTCTGTCAGTCTCCTGTGCAGGAATATCCAACAGATAAGTTTTAATAGGTAACAAACACATGTGGGATTCACCAGCTTGGACAGTAATTTACCTGCCATTAACAATCACAACTTAATTCTCGGCTAATAGTTACACTGAGTAACTGAGGATGATAAATTGCTGTTGAAATACCTGTGCAAGAAAAGAACACAAACCCAAATATTCCATGTATTTTTCTTGTAGTAATGTATTCATCATCCTGATTTTGCTTGGCTCTGATTTCTGATTATGCACAATCGAAGTGACAAAACATCTAGCAGTAATTAGCAACTTCCACACAGCAGAAAAGAAAGGTGCTCCCATGGGTTTCATGCCTGTCTGTGCTTCCTCTTTGAAGTGGTGAATGGGCTTCGAGTGGTGATTGCTAAGAAAAAAAGGCAAACTGAGATCACTACTTATCCGAACTGTGATCAGCACTGCACCACCGTGCAGTGCAATCTCCTGTTTAGAGAAAGATTTATCAGCTTCCCAAGGAAGCTCCCCAGGCCAGCCCACTCTGCTCAGAGCAGAGCTCAGAACTGAGGTAGGAGACAGGGCTGTCATCCTCCCTGAGCATCACCCACTCCTGGTACCTCCACAGTGCTTGCCCTCACCTTCTGCAGAGAAACAACACCTACATGCTCTGAGTTCATAGAGCTCTGTGGCAGTCAGTGGAGCTGTGCTGCTCTACAGCTGCCAGTGAGGTGCAGAGTCACAGTTTTAAAAGCTTAAGGTTAGTGGTACATAGGCCTGACCCTGTTGGTTGCAGCAGAAGCTGCATTTTCTGTATTTTCCAGACAGGTATTCCGCTGTATTCAAGCAAAGGTGCTTTTTCATTCCACATTCTCTCAATCCTTCTCAGGCTGATCTTGTTCTGTTATACAGGCAGGACTCACCATGCCAAGACACAGGAGCACAAAAAGAATCAGTTTAAAGTCACATCATAGCAGTGATTTTGAAAGATGCCTCGAATGCACAGACACAGCCATCTGCTGTGATATGTATATGGATTGAAGGTTCTCTGTACTCTGCCAAAGAGCTCCATACCTGTGAAGGATTTCTGTGTCAAAGCCTTGGCAAGTCAGAGAATATTCCCATTCATTTTCCTCTCTCTATAAATTGGCCAAAGCCACCTCTTGCAGCTCAGGACTCAGCAGAGCTCCTGGGCAGAGGGATTATTTCTTCATGGGATCCTACACACTTGTACCACTCAGTGCTCTTTCTACTAACGAGGCTGAAAACCCCAGTGGCAAGCAAGGATGAAAATCCATTGGTGGCACATGATTTGTTCTGCAGTCCTTGACTCATGCCCATCTCAGTGTGCCTCTGTTCCAGTCCCACTGGAAATCTGAGTTTGCTCATGAATGTGTCATCAATCAGGCCTCGGCTCCTATGGTATTGCTGAGGATGCAGAGGTACTTCTGCATCACAACACAGTCTTACCTCTTCCTTCTTTGCCTCAGTAGTATATATAATTGTGCCCTAAAATATATGTTTTTACATGAGAACAAGGTCAGATATCAAAATATCTGCATCCTATTTAATGAAAGATTTAAAATGAAACTGCTAGCTGTCTACAACTGTAATTCTCTCCTTGCATTTAAAATTCAATCTGAAGCAGAATTATTTTGGCTTTCTTTTTAATGATTTTGTGGAGAACGAAAGAAATTGGTTTGACGGTCCCTACAATGGAACTGTGCAGGATGCCCCAGGGTGCTTTGCCTAAGGCTGTAAAATAAACAAATGCAAATCCTAGGTTCATAAGCAAGAAGGTGATATTCATCTCTGCAACTGAATGGAGTTTCCTCACTCCAGTGCTGACTATCATACACTTGTCACTCAGGACTCCAGAGCTTTAGAGCACACAAACCATCACTCTGGCAGAGCAAGTGGCGCCTGCTCTTCAGGGCCACAGGGATGCTATATCTAGGAGCCCTTCTGCATTTGTTAACACCTTTTCAGTTCTCCTACTTGCCCCTCTTTTAGGATATTATGAGCTAAACTCAGCTAAATACTTCCCCCTCAGTCAGAGAGAAGAATTTGGTGGTGACATTGCCCCACAGCCCTCTGTTAAAAATTGATGCAGCGAGAAGGATGGCAAACTCACCACAGAGCAGCTGGGGAAAGGGAGGGGGAGACTCAGACAGACAAGTAAGAACCCTCTTACCATTTCAAAGTGAGATTCTGCTGTACAACAGGACATAATGCAGCAATGTGGGTGTTTCACGTTGCCTGCTGTGGTACCAGGGTGAATTCTCTCACCATGTGAAAACATGAAGAAGCTCTTGCAGCAGCAGAGAGTTAAACAGAAGTTTTCCAGGCTTGCATACCATTACCACTGGTGAAAGTAATACAACACTAACTTAGGTAGCAATTAAAAATCTTCCTTCCCAACTGCCCTTGGCCATACTTGGGACTTTCCAGTGACTGTACTTAGTGGCATATCCACAACACAGACAAGCACTGACACGCTGTGCTTTATCTTTGGTTACGTCACTGATGTCAGCAGCATATGCTGAGGAACCTTCCCTGCCTGGGCATCTGAGAGCACACACCATCAGGAAAATAAGAACCTGGAAAGGTGTTTAGAGGGAAGCACATTTTAAAGCTTTTTTCTTGACTACTGGCATTTTGCTACCTTTGAAAAAAACCTCAAGTGCTTCTTACCCTTCAGAGGAATCTGAGAGCAGGATGAGCATGAGTGCCAGGGATTAACAAGCATTTATTTTTAAATACATTGCAAGTTTTGTCTGTGTTTGGAGGAGGAGGCATGCCTGGCAGACAGCAGAACAGGAACCACACTGGGGAAAGAGAACAACGCTCCATTTAGGTGGGAGGAGATTGAGGGGAGGCAAAAAATCTGGATTTTCTGCAGTTTGAAGGTGCTTGGCCCAGAAATCATAAGCCTGGGAACAGGAAAACACTAATTACTTTTTTAAATGCTTATTTCAAAGTATTTGTCATCACAACTCACCCAACATATTTATATTAAACTGATTTTCTTTGTTGGAGTCTTAGTATTTAAATGTTAATTGGAAATTAAAGAATAGTCTAAAAGAAACAGATTTGCTAGTGTTTCTGGCTGGGCATACTCAGATTATAGCTTTGAAAGTTTGGGTTTGTGGGGTGTTTTGTCTTTTTTCTCTAAAAGAAAATAGAAAATTGCTTAAATTTTTGTTGCTGAAACTGTATTTCCTCTGAACACCTTCCCATGTCCCACTTCCACATTATAAAGAAAAAGATTTGCAAGTTTGAGAATTTGGATTTTCAGTGTCAGGATTGGAAGAATTTCAAAAGGCTTCCAATTTAAAAAGAAAGCTTGATGCCCCAAAAACCATGCTGACCTAAACTGCAGATTTTGGCTTTCAGAAGGGTGTCTGCACTCCCTGTCCCTTTGCCAGTGGTAGCCACATCAGTCATTTTTATAAGGAGTGTATCAAGAAACAAGGTTTTATGGAGCAATCTAACCTTAAAAGCAGAAAGGGTGGGAAGTCTGACACATGAAGCCATGTTGTGAGCTGCTCTTGTAGCTGTCCAAGCATGGTGGAAGAGCAACACTGGGGTGGGCGAAGAGCCCAGAGGCAGATGCTGCTCCACCAACAGCAGCCTGGAAAACTTTTCTATCTAAAACTTTAATTTCTAATTTGTTATGACCTCTGCTAAATGGCAGTTAGATTTATGCACACCGCAGTTCCTAATGCATTTTTGCAATTGTAATTTACTCGTTTTTCAGTTGACCTACTTCCAGTCAGGCTTGGTATTAAAGAAATCGTTCAAAAGGCACTACAAGTTCTAAATGTGCTAAATGCTTACTTGTGTACGCTCCCTGAAAAGCAGGAATTAGAAAGAGAAACTTGATAACATGCTACTTTAATCTAATTCCTGCAGAGGTTGGAGCCAAGCTGCCATGCAGGCAGCATGCTCTGGCTGGTGGCCCTGGTGTGGTGGTGCATCCAACCCCCTGCACCCAGCCAGCTCCCTCCCTGCTCTCAGGCCTCCCAGGTAGCTGCAGCCACAAGCTGCCTCGTGCTTTATGCATCCAAACCTTCACTTCCAGGTGCTTGTAAAGCTGCACAACTAAAATCAATCACCTTGAAATTTTTTTTCTTTTTTCCAAGCCAGGTGTTTCCCTGAGGCTGAGTTTTTCTAGGAAGATTTTAGTGGAAATGTTTGCATCAGAAATGGGAAGGAAAGAGAAGAACACTCATTTTGACTCAGTGAAAATCTGAGGAAAATTTATCCAGATGTGGAGCAGTGCTTTGACATCATGGAGAGTGGTCTCTGCAGCCTTCGGTGTGTCTGTGAGCATCTGCCTCAGTTTTGGGTCATGTCCTGTGCCACTGCAGGGAGACACCCAGCCACATCACTGTGGGAGTGGGGATGAAATGGGGAGAGACAGGGAGTTAGGAGGAGAAGATAGGGATGCAGAGTTAAGAAAGAAAGCAGCACAGCAGTATCAGTGGAGATGAGCAGGGCTGAAAGGAGCTATCCCCACTGCAAATCTCCCCAAACACAGAGCTGGGTTTCTGAAACTGTCTGCCTTGGCAGCTGCCCGTGGCATCCAAGGGCTGCACCCATCCCTACAGGAGAAACACTGGGAGCCTTCTGCTGCTGCTTGTCCCAGTCCTTTAGAGGACAGTGGGAAGAAACAAAATATACCGAGCATATAAACTGCATTTCAGACTGTTTGTGCCTGAGCAACACCCTGGGAAGGGAAGTGAGAGCTGTGGAGCCTGGAGCTGGAGGAGAGCCTGCTGGACCCTCCCGTGGAAACTCGGCTGAGCCTCTCCTGAGCCACAGGCTCTGTCTGGCCTCTGCCCGGTGCTGGCAGCTGACCCACTTTGGCTTGGGCTGGGAAGGGAGGCACAGAGCACGTGCTCACTCCCCATGGCACCTTCCACCCGCACGGGGTGAGCTCTGCTGGTGCTTGGCATCACCAGCAACCCTGAGCAGCAGTGCTGCCAGCAGAGACACACTGGCAGCCCTTGGGCAGGAGGGGGCTTTGTTCAGCTCTTACTTGAAGGATGTTCAAAATCTGCAGGCAAGCAGCCCAGCAGCGAGCAAAGGGAGGAACCTGGCCCTTCGTCAGGGCTGCATTCTCCTGCAAGCACAGCAAGCCCTGTTGCTTGTGTCAGGTTTCACCATGAGGGTGATGGCAGGTCATTTTGGTATCCTCCTGCACTTTGTCCATGTCCCTCAGCTCTACTGGCATTTACTTGGAGCACAAAAAATGAACTAAAACTGCCAGTGGCATGCAAGGTCACAGCCTGTATGAGGTCCTAGGGCTATTTGTGAAGTCCAAGCGTGCTCACAGCACTTGAGTGCTTACTAACAGACTTACTAACTTGAGTGCACTAACAGACTTAGGGAGCTCTGTGGGCCCAGACTTACTTGAGCAGAGTCTGCTGCCTGCCTGCAAAAGCAGCTCTATGCACATGATTTAATCCAGGGGATACCCCAATGTAAATGTGGAAAGTATTGGCCCTGAAGCATCAAGGCAATTAGGTTTCTGTCATGGCCCAGGTGGATGGCAGACTTCCAGTGTCCCACTTTGCTGATTGCTGCCACTCAGGACTCACGAAGTCCAGAGATCTCTTGTGCATTGAGTCTGGCCAGGAATGTGGGAAACAATAAAAAGAGTTTTTTCAAATACATTAATGGCAATAGGCAGTGTAGAAATATCACTGGCCTGTTACTAGACGAGGATGGTCACCTCACAAACAGGGACAGAGACAAGGCAGAGGTGTTTAAGGCATTCTTTGCCTCTGTCTTCAGCACAGGTGATGGACCAAGGGGGGCTCACCAAGGGGTGCTCAGAGCCCTGAGTTGGAGGACCATGACTGTGAGAATCATCAGCTCCCAGTTGACTCTGAACTTGTGTGGAATCTCCTGCTCCAGCTGAACCCCTACAAGGGAAGAAGCTCTGAAGATGGCATCTGAACAGAACTGAGAGACAAAAAGCTTACCTCTAAGATCAGAGAGACCAAAGAAGGCAGACCAGATGCTTCTTGTTCAAGTGGCTTGAGCAGCTCCACAGCACCATGTCCTGTTCCAGGCTGCAGGAAAAGGTAGGCATGTTCCTCAAACGGCACAGAGAAAGCAGTGGAGTGGTGGGACTTTGTCAAGCAGAGGGCTGCAGGGAATTCCTGCCCAGTGGACTGCTGGTAGAGAGACTTAAAAATCTTTAAACTCCTATAAAAATCTTTTACAATCACAATATTCAGCCTCACCTTTAGCAATAAAAACGTCTGAAGAGATTTTTGCAGCACACCATAAGGAAGGACAATGGAGGCACTGTAACCCTACAGACATATATCAGCACTGTATTTCCAATATATATTGTCCCAAGATCTTTTCAAAATGATAGGAGGTTTGCAATAATACTGTGACCCTGATTATTGCAGGAGGGTTCCTCGCAGAATTCCTTCAGAGAGATGAGAGAGAAATTATCCTCACAGAAAAATCATTACTGTAAGTTCACATAATTCCACTTTTAATCAAATGATAATTTAAGTGTAAATTCTGCTTCATGGGTTTAGAAAAACATTGGTATAATGCACACTGCTATTAAAACCTCACTATCAAAAAATATCATTCCCACAGTTGCCACTTAACAGGACAGGAGAAAAATTAGTACAATTCAGAATTTAGGCAGATATATCGTGTTTTCCTTCCAAAAAAAAAATGAGTTTTATGCAATATTAGAATCTTATATAGTAGTTACAGAGTCCCAAAAGGGAAAGTATGGAAGATAAAGTACATAGATATTTAAGCCTGGTTTTTTCCTTCCGGAAGATAAACCTACACCATGAGTATTCTGCTAATAGTCTTCCTTGAGTAATGTGTTTACAAACAATTGCTTTGAAACCATAAGTCCTGTGAAGTTTTAGGGCCCTGGTTTGCTCCTGACTGACAAAGATGTGAAAGTCAGAATCATGACAGGAACATCAAGAGAGTTGAAATGAATTAGCATGAAATTCACATCAAATGCAAGGAGAAAAGTGAAATAAATCCACTCAGAAGTTTCAGAGCTCCAGTAAAATCCAAGTCATTCAAACCACAGCTCACACAGGATGCGCTGTAGAGATGATAGGCCACTTCATCAGCTGGTGTATCATAGCAGACATGATGAGCTGGCTCATTATTCTTGCTAAATTATGCATGCATGATGTGGGGGTGGGAGGGTCAGGATTGAAATCAGAAATCATTCCAGTTCATCATGTGCCAGATCACTGAAAAACCTTCAGTAGCTCCTGCTGGCAGGCAGGCAGCACACAGGCTGTGCAGGCAGGCGTCACCTCTACACAGATATTTCCATTGCACCTGTGATTGCCCTGCTGGTTGTTAGCAGGGAAGGAGGAGAATTCAGCATCAGTGTCTTCTATAGTGAGCTGGAAAATTAGAAAGTCCTCATTAATTCCACATTATCACGATGATCCAGGATTAATCAGAAATGATCAAACACTTTGGGGCCCAGCAAAGCACGATTCCTCCCTCCCAGCAGTAGGATTGCTGCCTGCACCCAACCAGGTACAAGGGGGAGGAGGACTGAAATCTCCTGTCATTTTGCATTTTCACATCAAAGTGTGTGAAGCAAAGGCGCACAGGAAGGCTAGGCTGGCTCATCCTCTGCACAGCCATAGTGGAGTGTTGGGAAAGCTTCAAAGATGGGAGCTGGAGGGAAAATAAAACAAACAACCCATCTATTTTATACATATATATGTGTTGCTCTGACATATAAAAATGTGCAAGTATTCAAACCCTTGAAATATCCCGAAAGACAGGCTTTTGCTTCCCACCCAGCCCTAGCTTCATGCTGAGGGATGCAGGGATTTTCATACTGAACTGGATATTCCAGTTCCTCTGAAGATCTGCCCAAAATAGATTTCAGGGCATTTGCTTATTTTAATTCATATGCAAGCCCATCCCACGATGGGAATTCTTCCTTTTGGAGGTGGTGGCTGGGTGTTTAGTCTTAAAAGGACGGAGTCCCAAAGGTCTGGGAGGTGGTGGCTCCCAGCAGACTACCCAGCAGAGGCAGGCACCCCAGGTGCCGTGAGCAGGCTGAGTGGCAGGCCACAGGAGCTAGTGGAAAATCATGTTGGTGCTTACCATCCTTTTCCCAGCCCAACATGGTGCTGGAGAACTTGGTTTGCAAGCAGGTCTGTGTGGCACAACCAGAGAAAGCGCTCGCAGAGATGGAGCTGCTGGCACTGGCAAACTGGGCTGGCCGTGGGCTCACCCAGCAGCAGTGCCCGTCTCACACGGTGCCTGCAGCCAAAGCAGGGGCTCACTCAGCCTCTGGGAGACCTGCCAGCAGCCCCCGGAGCTCTGCTCACCCCTTAGGGATCCAGGACAGCAGCTAAGTGCTCTTTATCAGTGCTGGAAAGATAGGACAGGATGAGAGCAGAATAACAAAAGCTCTGAGACGTGATTTATGGAGAAAAAAGTAAACTAGTACAGTTTCCAATGGCATTTAAGTTTCAGAGGCCAGCCAAGACTTCATTAAAAAAACACAAAAATGCTACTTCACTGAAATTGTCTTTTCTACAGGGACTTTTCTGTGTTGTGCTTAGGCAGTGCTGTAACAATAAACAGGCATCCTTGCCTTAAGGGACTGCAGATACTGCCAAAGCAGGCAACTTTTTAAACCTACAATAACCTTTCACTAATTGCAGAAGTCAAACCAGACAGTCCAAACAGGCACAGAGTTGGGAGAGCACTTCAAGGAAGAGTGACACATCATGGGCTTTTACACAGGCACTGCTGCAAACTGGCTTACAGGGTCACTTTACATCACCCTAAAGCCCAGAAACTGCCTTCAAAAAACTAACTGGCTCCTTGGATGCCCAAACAGATAATGGTTTGTGAATTGAAGCCAATGTGTAATTTTCCAGCCCCCCCCCAAAAAATGGTGGGGACCGAGAGAAACATGGAGATGCAGGTCCTGACATGGAGACAAATGCTTCTGCACTGAGCCCCAGGGGATGACTGGGGAGAAACCTGCTTCTGATGAAGGGAAGCCTGCTGGCCACAGAGCACACATGCTGAGAAGTGTTAAAAGCTATGCCAGGAAGCAAGAAAGCAAACGATTCTTTCTAATCAATCCTCCCCCTCCTCAGAGAGTCAAGGCTAGCAGAGAGCTGGGATGTGTTGGGGAAGCTGCTGAGCTCTGCTCATTAGTTGCTCATTGCTTTTCACTGATGAAGATCAATGGTGCTTCACTGAGCATCAGCCCTGCTATGGGGTCACAGGACTAATGGCTCCAGTACAGCCACTGGAATATTTTAGGTGGGTCAGAAAGCATATTCCTACTCCAGGGATCAAAAGTCTCTAAGTAGGATGATTCAAAGAGGGGCATTAATGCAGGTGCTTTTGACAGAGCCCAGGAGCTGACAGTGGTCATCATCTAAGGCCACATTGCTGGAAGGAGAGCGGGGCTGCCTTCAGGAGCCATGCAGTAGCACTGAGGTGAGATCATGGCACAAAGTCCAACCCACTTCAAGCCTTCACAAAGCTTTTGTGGGGCAATGAGCCAAGACACTTTCACCTGGCTCACATCCTAGAGTGGCTCAGTTTATTTTAAATTGAGTCAATTTTTAGAGTTATTGTTTATGAGCCAAGAGGATTTCATTTTAAACCCTACATTGTTTAAAAAAAAAAAAAAATAAATAAAAAAAAAAATAAGAGAGCCATCCCCCCATCCTGGTCCAGAACACTTTCCCTGGAGATGCTCAATTGAAAGGATCTGGAACTCATCACTATACCATCTGCCTCTCCCTGAGAGGTGATCAATCATCCTGCAAGTTTAAACACCCACAGTGCCTTAATCTGTTATAGTGTTCAAATCCACCTATTTTAAACAGTGAAAGGGAGGACATGCTGTCCCCTCATGGCACAGCAGTCAAGCCCCAGCTCCCATGCCTGCCAAGCTACAAAACACCAATGTTTCCTAATTTTTACAGTCAGTACTAAGACAGGGAACCTTCTTCTTAGGATAGACACATGGACAGAAACGAAGAGCTGTGTGATAGCAGCTTGTACACCACCAGTAACAGGGGTGAGGGATCAGTGTGCATCCCAACACGTGAGCCAGAGGCAGGATGAGCACTCCCTAAACCTGCTTTCCTTCTGTCCACACACAGAAACCTTGCCTGGAAGTAGAGAAGAGCAACACTAATGCCTCATCATACCGCAGCTAACACTGGAGGTGCACAAAGGGCTTCTCCTCTATAGGATATAGGTAAATTCAGAAGTCATTGGAAACCAAACTGACTGACGACCAATACTGATGGTTCCATTGCCCTGTGCAAGGCTGGGCCAGACCAGCTTTATCCATCCCAGAGGAACACTGATCAATCCACAGATCAAGCAGATGAAAACTGATTTTCCTTGGCCTTTGATATTGCACAGTGTGAGTGTTTTGGTCCACACGGAATCACTGCCTGAGAATAGGACTGGCCCCAAATGCTTCTGAGGTTGGTTTTTCTCTGCCCTGCGTGGCTCCATGCACAAGTTGGGTGCTGCTAGGGAAGGTGGCAGAGGCCACAGTTCTGATCCTCTTAGGTCCCTGCTGCATGGTATAGCCCTCCGTGTCCAAAAGGCATCACTTGGCCTTTCACAGATGGGGCTGTACAGAGCGACCAAGGGACCCAAAAGACCTTGCCAGGAGAGCAACAGCCATCCTTTTAAATCCTGCTGGCATGTCTGTCAACAGCAGCACATTGTTTCTATGATTTGGACTTGGGACACACCAGTGCAAGCCATCAATAAAGGCACTGTTATGTGAAATAGCAGTGGGGAGAAATAGTACAAGGTATTTACTATCATTTCTGTTCCTAGCAGATGAGTAGGCAGACTATTAAGAGAGTTCAAGTGAATGCAGGATTTCTTATAATAAACTGGGATGAGACATGCTGTCATCATTGGCTTAGAAAAAGGCCTGATCAAAAAATTCACTGTTTGTCCAGATTGGCAACAAATTGTTTGTTTTCTTAGAAAAGAACACTAGGTAGTCCACAAGTTTGTGATTCATTCTTCACCATGAAGATCTCCACCCCAAGTCTGTCTAAAAGACAACTCTATTGACCTGCTAAACCTTTTCCTTAACTTACCTGGAGACACTAACCAGCTTCATTGTTCCGATCTTCATCTACAAGGAGAAGCACATGGAGCAGCTGAGGGTTCTGCTCATCACAATTCAAGCTTCTGTATGTGGCTCTCCCATGCTGGAAATGTGCTGAAGCCATGCAAGTTGTAATTCTAGAAAACAGATGAAGTTCAAAAAAGCAGACACATGTTACCCCCAAAATTGTCTCTATCAGAGCTTAATAGAAAAGGAAGTAATTTATGGGTCTGTTTGATGTGCATATGCAGTATCTAAGAGTTTAAGGACTCACTAAAGGGATAAAGAATAATTTGGGCACACTTACAGACAAGCCTTCCCTGGCTCTGCTGAGTCTTGTTATGATAGCGAGTAAAAAATGAGAATGGGGTGGCCAGAGGAAGAAATAGAATAAAGTGGAAATATTTGCAGATTTTCTACATAAGGATGTGAATTAGGGGATTTAGGGAAATTTTAAGCATTGAAGTTTTGTTCTAAAGCATCCTGGGTTTTTAGTGCGCATATCCAGGAGGCACCTATGTGTTGAATAGTTGTCAGAGGGACACCAAGCCAAAGAGCCCTCAGTAGCCACTACAGGATATGTGAAAACAGAATAAATCTGACAGATGCCCTCCATTTATGGGTTAAAAGAGGAATTTCCCTGACAACCTCTGGGACCAAGCCAATTGTGCTGTACTGCTGACTATGGGGCAACAGAGACATGAAAGGGAATGTCCATCCAGACCTCTTCAGTCTCCATCCACCTAAGTAAGGATCTCTCAGTCCTGGCCATTTGACATATTGTAATAGGTCCTACTTCAGAGCCACTTCACCAGCCAGAGCATTGCTGGGTGAAAAAGAATTTTTGGAAACACTTACCTGCATGATAACTCATTTTCACTGGGAGCCAGTAGTTATCCCTGTGCCTCTAGCCAGCCAGCTCCTCTCTTCTTGGTTTGAAATGAGAAGGTCAGTCCACAAGACTCTCCGCTGCATCTCTGGATTTGACCCACAGGCCCACGGATCTTGTCTTGGAGACAGCTTTCGTGAAGAAAAGGGCTTTCCTGAGCTAACAAAGCCACAGGAGGATCACCCAAGACTGATAATTAAAAACTAGGCCAAATCACAAATCAAGTAAAAAGATAGTTAAAACACATGCCTTGGGAAAGAGCATGAAGGGCCAAAATTTAATTTTCCTTAAGTCAGCACACAATATCATTGGCTAATGTCTGAAACACAGTGGTGCCCACTGAGACTTCTCTGGAGAAGAGAGGGAGAGAAATGTATTCAAGACGTAACACAAGCAGTGTGAGCAAAACTGTTTTAACTGTCTCCTTCCCCATCCCCAGGTTTCACTCCAGTGTCACTCACAACACTGGGTTTTCGCCAGTGTCTGCATCTGACACACTTTCAAAGCCCAGAAGTGAACAGCATTCAAGACAACGAGAGCTGCTTGAAAACAGCTTTCCAATATTTATACAAACAACCTCAGGGCTTTGAAAACATCTCAAAGCCCCCATGTCCCACAGAGGCCCTCCATCATAGGCGTGAGCTTTGAGTTTGGCCCGAAGCACAGGAAAAGCCTGAACTGGTGAAACAGAGGTTAGTCAGATTTGACTAAACATCTGGTCATCGTCAGCATGGAGAGCAGCACTGCGAGGTGGGCGTTTAAGATACTGGCCCTGAACAATTGCCATTTCTTAAAAAACAATGTACAAGCTTTTTGTATACAAGGCTGTTTATTTGATTCTCTTATTGTTTCCATCAGTTTCCTTTCCCAACACCCGTCTTGTAGAAGAAGCACTAATCACATCCACCAGACACCTCCCATGTCCTTGACTCTGTCAGCAGCAGTGGCTGCTGCAATCCACCCCACAGATACAGCTCCACCGTGGGCCGGGAACCCTCCTGCTGCTGATCCTGGTCAGTCCAGGCTCTTTGCAGCTCCATAGGATCAAAACCAATACCCAGTTCCAGTCACAATGATAATGCTTACAGAGTTTGCAATTATAAAGAAAACGTAGGCCAGCAATTGCGTATTTGACTCTGGCAGCAGGGACTCCCTAACACTCCCTGAAACCCAGCTGCTTTCGTCAGAGGTGCCTTCTTTGAGGCAGCCAGGCTGGAAAAACGTTGTCCAGAAATGTGTGAATTAGTCAGTAACTCTGTGAGTAACAGGAAGGGAGGTCTCACGACCCAGATGACTTCTGCCTCATCACACACGCTGTGGGGCTCCACAGAAAATGTTCAGGGCATTATTCATCCTGCCGTGCACTGGAGATGCATGCTGTTCCTGCAGGCTCAGGAGGACAGTGTCCTTCTCTCTGCTGTCTGTGCAGTCCCCATACTGGGGACTCCTCAAATACTGCCATGGGACAAATGGGGAATGGGAGCTACATTGATGGCTATGTCACCACACATTCCCAAAGCACACAGGAAGAAGAGATTTCTCTTCCTTGAAGTCAGAGAAAAGATTATTTAATGTAGTTGCATGGGGTGACAGCCCCAAAACCCAGCTGGTCTCAATAAGACAGCAACCCCTCTAGTGGCCAGTGTGTACCTGCCCTGTCGTGATCTCAAGGGGAGCTCAGCCCATGTTAACATTTCTCCAGGGCAGAGAGCCCTACGTGACACTGACCATGGATTCCTCAGTTGTGGAGATGTCCGTGGATACCAGCAGAGCCCTCCATCAGACCTTGTTTGAGGAACTGCATGGTGCAGGTCTCACTACCTCACACAGACCAGAAGAGCCAACCACACCCAAACCTCACAGAAGAGAGGCACAGGCTTACCTGTGTCTCTTAAGAGCCTTTTTGTGCACATCAAGGTCCTTCACACACTTTGCACTGAGCTTGAAGGGATTCAGAAGAGAAATACTTGAGCATGCACTTTCCTGAATGAAGGTCACAGTTTCAGATTGTTTCTCTGTATTCAAACAATCAGGTTAATAAATCAAAATAAGCTGTCTGAATAAAAAGGACTTAAAACATCATGTTTTTTTGCCAGAAATAGTAGGCCCTTGTACAGGGTTCGACCCCTCTTCTGCTGAACACACAAAAAACATCTGCATAGTCAAGCAAAACTATATAGCAAATTGGATAAAGATGATTCTGACCATGTTTGTGGGTTCCCAAGATTCTGTCTCCAGATGGATAATAAGCAAATTAATACAAAAGTGTTATGAAGTTGAGATATGCATCAATTTATAGGGGGGCTTTTATGCCTCTAGGTAAATACTTTGTAGGTTGCTTTGTTTAAAAGACCATAAGACACAGAATAGGATCATTTCCACAGCACAGTGCAAGGCTCACCACTGTCTGTAGATTAGATTCAATACATAAACACAGTAAAAATTAAGTCATGCTGACAATTAAGTATTTTATTCAATAACATTCTAGGAATTATTCAGTAGGATTGACAAAATACCAAGTTTATAGCTGTTCAGCACTAGACACTAAAATTTCAGTATTCACCCATCACAGAGCAACATCACCAGCAAGTCACAGACCCATTAAATGAAGAACTTCACAAACATACAGCAGAAGACCCAGTTCTTGCCAAGACAGGTCACACTGACCAAAGAACACAGAGGCTTGGCAGATTTAGGTAAAAATGTCACCTATAGCAAATCCCAATTAAACCAGATATCTCCACCCAGGTTCTCTTGCCACTGCCCTTGCCCTAAGCAGCTGTATATCCCATAACTCTGATTTGGATGTAATGACCATCACTCTCTGACTGTGGGCTAAACAAAGCAGCATTTGTTTACCTTCTACAAACCATTTGACCTTCTACATAACCCAGAGGAGGGTTGAGAAGGTGCAACAATACCTCATTTAACATTTCCATCACTCAGCTCTCTCCCTGCATAGAGGGCCTGTTCCAGCTTCCCTGCTTGAGTGTGATCCCTGCAGAGCACTCCATTGCAGGCAGCTCTCCTGGGGAGCTCCTCCACGAGGAACAGTAGGAACCACTGGCTGCTGCTGCCAGCAGAGGTTCCTGAAAGGTGTTGGGCTAAATTCAGTTGTTGTTGCTGAGATTGTGCCACTAAGATCTTATCACTCTGGGAAACACACATAGAAGAGACTTAAACAACCATGGACACACAAAGCAGAGCAGAATATTACAGCTGAAACTACACCCATTAGAAGCTGGGCAAAGCCTCGTGTCTCCTAAATACAGAGCCTGCACTCATGTCCTCTGCACCCAAGTCCTATAGAGGATGGATGGCCTGCCAGCCAGCTAGACTAGCAAAGGACATAGGCAAGAGAGAAGGGGTGACTTTAGGCTATCACTGAAAATTCCTAATGTGAGTGATTATTTACCCAACCAATGATCTCCTGAGAACAGCAGTACTCCAGACCCACCTTTCTTTTGCTACTTTGATGACCCAGGTTAAGCCACTTTGAAATGGTATGAGGTACTCCCATGTTTTAACTGGAACACTATGACAACTTTTTAGTTCTTGGCTTCCATTACTCACTCAGGAGCATTTCTTACAGCACTGGGCCACCTTCCAGGCATAACATCTACTAAAGGCACTGAGTATGTCCCAGTTTTTCTCAGAAAACAGCCCAGAGCAAAATGACTACAATGCAGCAAGTGCAGAAAAGAACCAGCAACGAGGAGGTCAAATACTAATTAAAACCACACTGGGAAAAGAGCAAACCAAAACTACCTAATCTATGACCCCAGGAGAAAGTTTCTGTGAGCAACAAACAAAATCAATTACAGTCATGCTTTGCAGAACCAGCATACACAACTCTGCAGGGCAACATGTGAGTGGGGGCAGCCTCAATATTCTGAATACCCAGTGCTGCTGGACCAGCATGTTTTCTGCCTCCAACATTTCTGCCTGGGATTGAGCACTCCCCCATCTGCATACCCATGGGTGTATATGGGGCTTCCTCAGCACCAGAGCACCTGAAGGATGAGGCAAAGATACTGCAGTTGTGTGACTTCCAAAAGGCAACAACAACAATACATTGGCTGACCAACCTAAACCCACAGGAGAGGAGCACAGCAAAGATACCTTAGGATCTACCTCCCTAGAATCCAAGTCACTGCACAGTACACAACTGGAACAGGCACTTCTTGACTAGGGCAAGTGCAGAAATGGAGTGCTGCTAGAACTTAATTCGCAAGCACAATCAGTGCTCCTGACAAAGTAGTACCATCCTCACTGCAGGATCTTCCAGCAGCCTGTAGTAATAAGCNTGTAAACACATAAGGAACATGAAGATGAAAACTTTCACAAATAATTTCTGATACCACTATTCATTTCCCTCTGAGATACCCTGTTATCTGTGAATGTCCAGACTCACCAAGAAGTGCCTTAACTGTAGTTTGGTTGTCCTCCCAACTCCTACTTTAGATGGAAGAAAGATGCACTGAACAGCTCTTCATTGCTCCAAGCAAGAAGAACATCTTCTTCACTGTCACCCGAAAGCATATTCTACAGATACTGAGACTTCCTTCCCTTTACCCATCACTGATGAGCCTTCACAGAGCCATTCTCAGCCTCCAACATCCCTGATTAAAGGCAACATCATTGTATCAACACATTTCTGACAAAGAGGAATTATAAAAACTGAAACAAGGAGTGATGGTACAGCACTAGAAAACAGAGAAGCCGGAGTACCTGAGATCACTGCAGTTTGTATGTATGCCACACATCTTTATTCATCCTCTTCCTAATTATTCTCATCCTTCTTTCTAAACAATAATGTTTGGGGGTTTTTTTTCAAACATTAGACAGAGTTCCAACCTCTGGATGCCTGTTCAGGTGTAAAGTCTTGGCATGGTGTTGAATTTGTTAAGGCAGCTCATTACCGCTGAACAATAGCCAGTGAATTGGCTATTGTTCAAAGAAATCACTTATCAAGGCCATGCCCAACAAAAACAAACTGTTAGTGAAAAGTTTTGAAGTGTATGAAAGGAGGATTAAGGAAGGAGGATGTTGTTGCAGTTAATCTGTAAGATTAAGAGATGAGAGATCTGTTTTTTATTAAAGGGACTCTCCCTGTGATGTTAGGCAAGCTGCACAAAATCCCTTTATTTTCAATTCCCTCCGAATAAAACGGGAATAATACTATTTTCCTACCCAGTGGAGAGGTTTAGATCTTCAGCCCTTGTGCCCACAATGCCGACAACCAAAACGCCTGTGAAGCATGAGGTGAAAGAAAAAACAACTCGGCCAACCACGTCAGATTGGCTGAATTTTTAAGCTCAAATGAGTTGACTTTCATCCAACTTCCAAAACCTAAACCAACTACACACCATTAGGCTAAGAATAAGCATGAGAAATGACACTCTACAGGGTAATTTTCTGGAGAGGCTGCAAGCCCCGGGAGAGGGGCTGGGGACGAGAGCAGCTCCTCAACCGTGACCGGGCGGCTGCGCCTGTGACAATCTCATTAATTTTGTGTGGCGGCACAGCGTCCCGGGGGAGGCTGCAGCTCGGGGTCTGCTCCCACCCCCGCCGGCTCTCACGCTCCTGCCCTCACACCCCCGCACCCGCTCGGCTCCGAGGCATTAAATTGCATTTATGCAGACGAGACCTCTGCGGGGCCGCGCAGGTCAGCGATTTTTAACCTGCCTCTTTGGAGCAGGCTGGTGCGTTGCATCCTGCCCGGCAAAGAGAACAGCTGCGCGGCCTCCGTGCTGGATGAACCAGGGCTTGCCGAGGAAAGGCTGAGCTCAAGCCGAGCTCCGCAGACGTGCAAGAGCTGGGCACACCTGGATTGGGAGGGGATGGGGCCAGTCTTCTGACACCTTGCTGGACTAAAGGACAATCACACCCAGGGCTTCGTTTCCCACATTTCTGGGAAAATTACTGTGCTGCCTCCTACATGCTTTGCAAAAGGATATTGCACAGAGCTGTGCTGCCTCCAGAGCCTGATCCTGTGCTCTGCTGACATGATGCAGCTGGAACTGCTACCAAGTGCTGTGAGAAAGGATTTACAATCCTGAAAAAGGAAAAAAAAATCACATCAAGCTTGGCAAAGCTTTGTGGTAAATTTTCAGTGTTTCTCCCACACAACCTCTGCATCAGCAAGGTTACTATTATTATTATTACAATTTAAGATTACAGGCAATAGCTTTTAGAACATACAATGAGTGACTGCATTGGCTTTTAAAAACCATCCAAGATGTTGACGTTAAAAGGGGCTGTTGCATGCCCATAACTTCTCCCTTCCCATTACCATCAGCAACACTGTTCACTCCTCTGTAAAGTAAAACCACATGCTGGAGCAATAATGATAATGGATGGATAGGCTGAGGCTGCCAGCGTGTGTTGCTGGGCGTAGGTCAAGCAAGACAGAACACAAAAGAGAAACATATAGAACAAACGCTCTCAAATAATCACCCTTCAAGCAGTAACTGTGTATTGAATTGATAGATCCTCTTGCAGACAAATCCTCCCCAGAAGAACGAAATCAGACAAGCCTCCAGGAAGCCAGCCATTCTCTGCACCGTGGGCTGGCTGCGCGTGGGCAGCCACTGCTGCTGTCTTCACTTGCCTCTCAGAGGTCCAAGATGTCCATGGTGGGTGTGGAAGGGAGATGTCCATTCAACCTTGGCCTTTCAACACTTCCCAAGTATTTTCACTGTCAATACAGTTTCCCTCACAAACAACTCAAACCCAAGTTTCAATGACAAGCCTGCTCTCAGGCTTGTCATTGCTCCTGCCATAAAAGCACGGCAGAACATGGAAAACACAGGAGTCCATCAAACCTCACAGCTACACCAGAATCAAGAAAAGCTCAGATTAAGCCTGGAAAAAATCCCTTCCTGCTCTGTTTTTGCTAAGTTGTTTGTGATCCAGCTGCAGCAAATCTCAGGGGCACCTCACCAGGCAGTGCTGTGGCAGCCTTGGGGTGCAGGCAGCCCCCACCCTCCCTGGGCAGCATGGCCATGGAAGCACTACCTGGCTGGCTCACAGTGGATGGCACAAGTCGCTGGAGGGATGGAAGTGGTCCACACACTTCCACAGGTTCCGAGACACACTCTCATGAATCAAACAGCTGAAAATAAAACCCAGCAGCCAGATAAGTGGGGCAAGGGCTGTGAATCTGCAAGACGGAGGAAAGTGTTTTATGGGTCCTTCCTGCCTGCCTGCCTTCCCTTTTATCTTCTAGGCTAAATGCTCAAGGTTTTCTTTGGGACACAGCTTTCCACATCCTAGGTGAGCTGAAGCAGCCCAGCCTGTGCAGGCGTGACGGCGCTGCCTGGTGTTGCGGGGGGCTGCCAGCCTGACGTCAGCCCCCAGCTTGGCAGCTCCTGCTCTGAAACCTGAATCCCAGGAGCTCTCTGCTCCCAGCTACTATGTGTGCTGCCTCTTGGGTCACACTGGCTGCTGCTGGGTTTGTGTGTGCTGCACTCCCCCAGACAGATTCAACAGAGACAGGCTGTGCCAGCACCTGTGGACAACAAGGAGGGGCAGGAGTTGTTTCTCATGGCCAGCTTGCCCTGGTGTGTGGAGAGGGACCAACTTCATCCCCTGTAATGTCCTCCCACCACCATCCCTGCTCCTGACAACCCCTCTGCCTGAGCCTGCCCGCCAAGTTACTGCACCTCTGACACCCACACACCTCCTGCTCCCACCTGTGCCTTGGCAGCAATCCCCTATTGAGAAACTAAACCCAGGAACCAAACACAACACAGGGCACAGAAGGAGCATGAGGGCTGTTCAGGATGCCTACACTGAGCATCCGTCTTACTGAGGCCAGCAAATTACAGACCAAATTCAAATTCACAACTAGAGATGGCTCAAAACATGGACTGAGGGATCCCCAGTGTGGAGGGGGCAGAGGGACCCCATATCCATAACTGGCACGGTACAAGGTAGGACTTGTCCACAGCTCTGTTACATGGCAAGCAGAGAAAGACAGAGAAAGCCCTGGGTGCTTACAAAGGGAGAAATTAAATGCTGGGGAGGCTTCTGGCCTGTCATCGCTTAAGACTTGCAAACACAACAGTGGTTATTATGAGAGTTGAACAATGAAACTGAAAAATGGAATTCTCCACTAAGACAACTGCCCAATAAAAAAACACCTACAAGAAGTGAAAAGTTTGTTCTTCCCTACCAGAAAACACCGGGCTTCCTACAGCAAATCTGTTCTCAACTGCCTTAACACCTTGTGCCATGAGCTGCAGAACAAGGTGGCTGAGAAGCAGGTGTCA
Organism: Formicarius rufipectus; assembly: GCA_013399695.1. Lineage (NCBI taxonomy): Eukaryota > Metazoa > Chordata > Aves > Passeriformes > Formicariidae > Formicarius > Formicarius rufipectus. The sequence continues at coordinate 2,425,261 of VXAU01000760.1, forward strand.
ACGTGCTGCACCTCAGGGTGGCCAAACCTCCACGTTTGTGAGTAGTCTAAACCTCCTGAAATCTGGTTTCATTCCAGCTTGCAAATAAAACTAACAGTTGTGAAATTTCTCATGACACAGAATGACTTTCCCATCTAAAAGGAATATCTGGTAAACATCAGCATAAGGCATTTCTGCAATCAGCTGTTCCCTCCACAAAGTCCAGTAGCTCTGAATTAAAACAAGATGAAAAACCACAGTGAAACTGTCAGGGAAACTCTGTTCTCATCCTACCCCTTTCCTCCGGTCTCCCAGCTCACATGAACAGCCTGGAAACCCTCCTAGTCTGTCCTAGGTTGGGGCTGTAGGTTTTGGGGAGCTGGCTGCCAGGCTGGGATCCCAGTGCATTCCTCCATGTGAAACCACTGAATCTATGAATGAAACCAGCTGGTGGCCAAACCACCGCACTGAGGCCAGTGGGAACCCAGCAGGACCCTCAGTGGAGCCCAGGCAGTGCCATTCTACATCTGATCCACTGAGACACTTCTGGTGGTGCCAGAACCAATCTTACCAGCCACCTTTCACCAACTCAATTCATTTCTGAGGAGTACAGCAACAATTTTAAGAACTGGCTGGTTTGGCAGGAAGCCACAGAGGCCACACTACAATCACTGTGCCCAGCAGATAAGGAAGCCCCTGGGAAGCAGAATATCAGTGCCATGAAATTTTGTATTTCATATAAGCACGAGGTTTCCTAGCACTCATTTACTTCATCACAGTTACTTGCATCCACCCCAGTGACCATTACCAATTTCCCTGTTGTTGCACTCAAAGGAAGCTACTCTTGGTGCTGTTCCCAACACATGTGGTCACCCTGTGAGGATGCTTCTATCTAACAGGGCCAACAAACAAGGGCAGGACAGGAACATGATCTGCTTGCTTAGATCCACTGCCAGACTGGAAATAAAACTTCCAGCTGCTGGGATGGCCAAAACATTCCCTTTGTACTCACTGCACACTCAGAATTACATCTCATGTGTTGTCCTGGGAGTTTCTTTAAATGTAATCTCTTTTTTTTTCTTTTTTTCCCCTTTGTTTTATTTTATTTTTAATTCCCTTTATTTTTCTCATTTCAGTTGAGAATCCCTGGGGAATTTCAAGCCAATTTTGGTAAAGCAAAAGCAAAAACAAACCACACTTCTACTCCAACCATCTACTGTGAAGATTCAGGCTCAAAAAGCACCATGTGAACAGGATGGCTCACACCTGTGAGCAAATTAATCACGCAGTCATTGATGCTTTGCCAGGCAGGAGGGGGCAGCTGCTCACACGGGAGGCAGAGCAGAGCATGGCCATGCTCCCTTCCTGAGGCCTGTGGAGTTTGTTCTCCTGGCTGGGAGTGCTGCTGGAGAGGACAGCCTGGTGTGCAGTGGTGTTCCATCAGCCACGGTACCCAGCGGCGAAGGGGGGGTCTGACAGGCAGGCTCGAGGACAAAACCCAGGGCAGGTGGCAATCACTACCATGTCCTGGCTGTCCTGACACATGCTCTCCCAGCTCTGCTTCCCAGAAACAATAAACGAAGAGGAGGAAAGCCTGTCCTCCATGGTGAGACCAGCCCATGGGAACAAGTCAGTGCTTAACAATAGCAGCTGTGCACTCAGGACTGACCCACACTGCTGGCAGGATCCATGAGCTGGTGGGCACACACTGCACCCATGAGACCCAGTTCACCAGCAGCTGTGTCCCCAGAGGAACCCATCTCCAGCAGCTCTCCCAGCACCATGAGGCTGTCCTCTGCAGCCTCCCCCACTCCCGGCCTTCAAAACCACCCCTCTTCTCCCCCAGAGCCGCCTTGACTGCCCTGCAGATGATGGACTGAGGGGACAGACAGCAGGGGGGTGTATGGAGCTCTGCAGAGACCTTTGGTCCCCCTAGCCCAGCACAAACACCCACTGTCATAACATGAAGAAAGAGATGAAGGTGGCCCAGGCACTGAGAAGTCACAGCTTCGACTATATCCCTTCCCACCCCAGATGCCAAGTACAGAGAGAGGACACAGTCTTCCCCATCAGCACGCTCTCATGGCACAATTCCAGCTACCAGCACATCACAGCCAGTGACACAAGGGCACAAGGGACACAGTGGAAAATGGGCTGAGATACCTTGGGTGCCTCATTCTTCCTCCAGCTCTCCTGCCACTCCCAAGGGAGCAGCAGTCAGCCAAACCTACGACCAGAGGAGGAGGAGGGACTTTCTCCTGTTTCTCCATACCAAGGTGCTGAAACTTAATTATGCCAATGAGGGGCAGGGGGTTACTTCAGAGCAAGGGACATCTTCCACCTCCAATCAGCTGTCAGGGGATCCCACATCCTATGTTCCAGTTTTGGAAAGAGGATCAATCTTCACCAGCTGTGACAGCTAATAGCCCCAGTGGCTCCTACCTGCTCTGTGCCTACCCAGGCCTGTGCCCTGTGAGGCTCCTTCTGATGCCAAGATGGTACTTGAGGTGATCCCAATTAAACAAGTGAGGCTGTCACAATTTCAGCTGCACGAGTGAGATGAGAAAACTAATGGTGTCACTGAGTGTCTGCAGGAACAAATTTACAAACCTAATCACTTCCCAGCATAGCCAGGCTGCCAGTGCCTGAAGGAGGGTGATAGGGGAGAAGAAAGCTTTTGGGACTCTTAAAGAATATTAATTCACCCTAATAGGAATCGGATCTGTCCTTGCCTGTAATCAGCAGCAGCACAACTGAGATCCTGAACTGGAATATTAATGCAAGTGCTCCATGGGAGATGGAAACCTCTCAAAACCTCTCTCAAATGATGAGAATTAAACATTAGAAGCACAGCACAGCAAACTGCAATGCAGTTGTGGTGTCGGGAGGAGTCTGCTGAAAGGGGAGGTTGAGACAACAGACCCTTACTGACTGTTTCCCAACACACTGATTTTTTTTTCTAAATACCTTCACAAACTTGGGTGTGATCCCTGTTTCTCTTGTGAAAAATAGGGTAAATAGATTGGGTGCACCCTCTGTTCCTAAAGAAGACCAATACTTGGGAACAGGAAATAAACCTCTTATTGTAATGGCTGTCATATTATTTCTGCTGTTATGCTTTGCATGCAAAGGAATCTTTCTGATATTTGATACTTTTCATTGAGGTACTAAGTATTTGGGATGTTCATCTTGGGTTATTGCACTGAAAATGAGGAGTGTTTCCTGAAAATAAAGCTGATTTGGAACAGCAAACACTGAGAATGGGATAGATCCAGCTTGCTGCTGAAGCCCAGGCTGCAGGCACATCTGCCTTGGTCAGAAGAGGGGCCTGACAAGAGTTATTACCCTAAGGAATATACTGCAGGTCGCAGGCAGGTCTTGCAAAAGGCATTTTGTTCTCTCACATTTCTATCCACAGTGTGTTTGGCACAGGGGTTACAAAGGAGGAGAGCACCTCCACTACACTGAGCCACTGCAGGAGTCAGCCAGCCCTGCACTGGGAGAGAACCCACAGCCAGGAGGCACTTTGCTGAATGGAAGCACATCATACTCCAAGTTTCTTACTGAGGCCCAAATGGGGCACTCAGGGCATTCCTGTACATCCTACCCCATCCTCAGGAAGCTCCTGCTGTTGAGTCCCCCTCCCACATTCCCTGATGTCCCTAAGCAAGCAGCAGCTCGAGTCAGTGATGTCTATACAACTTACCACATCAGGGCCTAGAAGACTGAAAAAAAAAAGAATTTTCACTTCCCTGAGGACAAAAGGAAGGCCCTGGCAAACCTTGCATAAAACATAAAAGTGCTTACTGGAGAAGGGGACAAAAACAGAACTCCATTAGGAACATGCACAGGTTGGGTAGCTCTGTACTGGCTGAGCCCCCGGCCCTGGCACGTGTGTGCTCCCACTATGCTCCCACATGTCCCACACCAGCTGGTCTGACAGACTGACATGACTAATATTTGGAGATTTACTCAGCAAAATCCGGCAGCAAGACCTTACATCTTTGCCGTGTGGGCCCAAACAGCTGCCACAAAGCCAGATCCGTCTGCAGGAGGTGTCAGGAAGGATGGGGGGAGTTCCAGGCTGCAGGAAGGCAGTGGCCTTTCCTCCCTTGAGAAGCATCTGCAGCATTGTGGGCAAAAGGGGCTGTAGAGAATCCTCCTGATTGCCAACCCACATGGTACGATGCAGTGGGGTGGGAGAGGAGAGAAGGATGTGTGCCACACAGAGAGGGTGCCAGGGGAGCCACCAGGCCCTCTGTCTTCCTCTCAGTGGCCAGACTTTTCCTTGGCTTCAGCAGAAGTTCCCCATTCCTCATTATTAGAGAAAAAGAAAAGCCTCAGGGCCTTTGAGCTTCATGATCCACTTTGCAAGGAAGGCACAGAGAGTGCAGCCACCACCTGGAGCATTCTGTAAATCCTCCTGCTCTTCCCCATCAATGCAGAAGTCCCACTCCCTGCCCTGCTCCATCACACAATGGACCATTGCCTCCATAAACGGGAACAAGGTTAATTCATGACAATCCAACAGTGATCCTTTGGTGAAAAGGGAGAAGACACAGCATTTTTTTGCAAAACATCTTTGTAAGAAGCATGCCAGTAGTGTATCTTAACCTTTCTGTACACACAGCAGACCCACAGTAACAACTGCACATGACATTGCGGAGCATCAATGACTGAAGCTGCCAACAAAACAATAAAACACGCTAAAGAACTCTATTCCTGCTGTCACTTACATGAGAGATCTTCTTAATTAACTAGTTTGCTGTCAGAGAAAATTAATGAACAAGACATAAATTGTGTTTCTTTGTTATTAGTATCTCTATTGCTTCCTTATGTATCAGGTTAATTTAATGTTAATGAAAGGGAGGATTAAAAGCCTCAATTACTGCAAAGGTGAGTACCGGGACTGAAGAGCATTACAAGAAGCTCCATAAGGAACTCAAGCACGCTGAACCACGGCTGGGCTTGGAGACCCGATGCTGCAGAAAGGCAAAGCCTGAGGAAGAGGAGGGGCGCGGATAGACCCCTGGCCGGGGTGGGCTGCAGGCAGGTCCCACCTCCCTGTTGAGGCTGTGGAGCCGCAGGACCAAAGATGCCTTTTGCAGGCACCAGGCGGAGCTGGTGCGACAGCGCCGGCCCCGCAGCCCCGGAACCCACCCACGGGAACAACAGAAAGCGGACAAACATAGTAATACCAATTATTAGTAAGAGTAGTGGTCTGGCACACTCTGGCAAAGACGGAGAGGTGCGGGGGCAATAGAGGAAAATGACCATGCCTGCTGCAGCCCTGCGCAGGTGAGCAGCGGGACCCCCCAGTCATAAGTGCATCCTTGCCGTGCAGGTTTCGGCAGCGCAGCCCTCCTGCCGGGCAGGGGGTGCACTCTGGTGGGGGCCCGGAGCACACCACAGCACAGCCCGTGCTGGGGCTGGAGCTGCCACACTCGTCTTCAGCTAATGAGAATGTCTGGTTTGTGTCCCCATTACAAATGAGGGATTTCTGATACATGCAATGCATTTTCCTCTGTCAGGAGGCTGTGAAGCTTTGTTTGTCCTGTGTACAGAGCACAGCACCAACACGGATGAAAATATCCTGCCTGAGCTGAGAGAAGGAAAACTCCCACCCCAGATCCACCAGAGTAAGTCTGGGAAACTTGGCTGTGCTCACACGACTACCTCTAGGGTTTACAAAGGCATTCACGAAAGATGAATTTGGCCCAGAACTCTGGAGAGAAAAGTGCATTCAGCATTTTCTTCCCCGAAAGAATCAAGCTTGCCAGCTTCTTCTTAACATGAGAGGCTGAGCCTGTGATCTCACTGCTGACTCCAGTGGTTTCCTGGGTGCCTGCCTGTGCCATGGCACCATGCCAGGAGCAGGGAGCAAGGGAGCACCCCCTGCCTTCGTGCTTGTATCCAGGCATCAGGGAGTGTTCCCACTCCTCCCCAGCAACTCATTCCAAAGAAATACCACTGTGCTTGCTTCAGAGGAGAAAAAAACCCCACAATTTCTGTAGCCAGGGGCTAAAACAAAAGCAACAGTACTCACCTCTGCAGGTTGTGTTAAGGTGACCCCAGAGCGAACTCTCCTGCTTCCCCTGACCCCCACTGCCCATGGCTCCCTCTCTTGGCACATTCCCTGCTCTTGCAAGAACAGATTTCCTCCCTCCATCGCCCAGACTGTTCAACCAGTCCAAGGCAAAAGCCTTTCCCTGTGAACTGGGACTGTTCACCATCATCCCTTGTGAGCACAGTCATGGCAGCACCTCTGCTCCCTCCTGGAAGTGGGGTCACCCAACAGCAGGGCTTACAGGAGTCCCAGGGTCATGCTCCCACTCCTGGGTGTGACACTGCCTGACACAACACAGGGTGCCCCCTACCCGAAAAAAGTGCACACCTCAAAATTAAAATCTTGGTTAGAGTGTGTTAGTCAATGTTGACCACCTTGGCTGCTGTCCATCAAGGTGTTCATCAGAGGAATCAGCAGCTCAGTATCCACAGCACCATTACCATGATGACCACAGTCAGGTCAGAGTCATTTCCACCAGACTGAATCATTTATATCAATCATTACATGTATGAAAGATAAAAACCCACTGTGTTTCCCTTCATTCAGAGTTGTGATGCCATCGTACCTCTAAGTATAACTTTTCCAACTCCCTCTTCAGTTTCCCACCAAGGCTGTTTCCCCTGGTGTGCTTTGCTGGGATCAGCAGGCAGGATGGGAAGCCCCAGCTGAGCTCACTGCCAGCCTCACCAGCCCCACACACCTTGTGCATCCTCCCGCTCCAGCTGCTTACCTGGAAGCTCCTTGCACAGTGCTTGGGACACAGAACTGACCCCTGCCAACCCACACTCCTTATTAGCCTTTTTCTAGAAACCTGAAAGAAATGGCACGCTATGCAAGGAAGAATTATATAATAGAGCCTGCAGACAGATAAACAGTCTGGAGAATATGGATCTTTGCCTTTTGCTACTAAAGCCATCTGTGGACAAACTGTGTCCTTTGACACCTTATACACCAGCCTGTGTAATACAGCATATGTACTAGGTGTATCCTGCCTTTAAGATACATGAATTTTATAAACTCACTGTTAAAAGCACTATTTTCAGAGCAGTTTTCCTTTGGCTTGAAGTTCTTCTCTTTTGTGTTCTGTTGTAGGCAGGTCAAACATATCATTGTCCTCTTTTTTTGCTTTAAATTATGGAGCATTCCCCGTGGCTAGATTCTGAACTTCTACCTGTTAAGCACCCTCTTTCTCTTAGGTAAAGTAAGATTATGCTAAACATTCACCCTGAAGTACTTTTGGCATGATAGAGTAAGAGAGAAGGCCATGAAATACCTCTTGAAAGCCATTTCTCCCAAGAATCCCTCTTCTGGATTTATTCCTGAGCTCATGACTACCCTGTCCATGCCCACTGCTGGGGCTGTAACCTCGTGTTTAGAGAACACTGCCCTGTTCCAATCCCCCTCCCTCATAACACACAACAGCACACCCAGGTAGCCAGCCCACCTGCAAGATCCCCTCTTGGCCACTTTCCTGGTTGACCAGACATTTTCTCCAGCTCTGAAAAGCCTTGGCTGAGTTTCTAGCATGTTCTATAAGATTAAATAATCACCTTCGTAGATGTAAAATACCACAGCATGACTTATTAAAAATCCAAAAGTTTTACAGAACTCATGAAAACATGGAGAGGGGGTTTGTAAGTGGCCAGTGAACTAAGTGTCCTGTTCTGCAGGTTTTGGTCCTCAAATCAAGGAGTACTTGAGCATCACTTGCAGGGCAGCACCACCTGGGAGGGCATAGGGTCCTGGAGCAGGGACTGCCCTATATTCCCCACAGCTCTTCAGACCAACTTGGCTGTGCCTTCAAACTTCTCCTAAACCCTGAGCTAACACCCAGCAATGGCATCACTCTCCAGCCCCCACAGGGCTGCACAGCCCACCAGCAGCAACGAGGCAGGTAAGGAAGCCGGGCAGTGCAGCCTGGGCTGTCCTCAGTAAATACCCATAAAATTGTGTGGAACCCCCTTTGCAGGAAGGGTGCCCATCACCTCTGCTCCTCCTCAGGCCACAAAAAGGCCTGTCAAACTTGAGTTCTGGGCTAAGAAGAGGTAATGAGGAGACAGTCTCCAAACAAATCCACACTTTTGTGTAAAGCAGAATTCAGATATATTTAAGGATGAAATACTTCTTTTATTGTACTGTTTTAAAAGTATGATCATATATGGCTTTTCTTTGAATAATTTCACTTCTCCATAATATTTGTCCCATCTCTTTCCCTTTGAAATTTACTTACTCCTACTTGAGAAAAGAAAGCTATTGATCAAGATGGGAGTTATTTCAGCATCTGTTGCTGAAAAATTACTTCATTTCTTCTCTCCTTTTTACTCTCCAGCACTCAGCAGTTCCCTCCAAGATTCTTAATTTCTCTTGTCCTCTGTTAATTAAAACCCAGTTGGGATTGCCTGCTGATAACTGCACACTGGTCTAAAAGCCTGGCCTGTTGCTGGGTTTATTTTGTTAAGCATCATATGAATAAGCAACAGCAGGTCTTACTGGCACTTTTCTGCAAGTGTTTACTTTTTGTGTGTATTGTGCTGATTTGGGGAAAAGGTCTCACTACAAATATTTTCCTTGAAAAATATTTAACAGAACATTATGCTCCACATATTGCATAAAATTGACGATATTGATAGATTTTTAAATGCCAGCAACAGGGTAAGCGAGAAGGAACATAGAGGAAAATCAGCATAACCACTGTGACCATGTCACTACCTTGTCCCTGTATGTCCTGGCAAGGCAGGGTGAGTCCCCAGGGCTGGGGGCATCCAGCTGCTTGGGCAGCTTAGGGAAAGTGCACCTTCAGATCCCATCTGAAGATGTCACTGGCTAGTTTTGAGCATCTTCGAACAGCTCTATGAGTCGTATGGCTTAGTCCTATTCATTGCACAATAATCCCCATATCTATTCTGCATTAAAAAAAAACCCAAAACTTTCTGTAAATCTGGTGTTATTTTTCCTGCTTTACCTGCAGCCCCATTAACATATCTCCATGGAAAGTTAGTGTCTGGCACGGTGAACCCACCCCTGTGATATCACAGCTTCAGAGGTACATTGAGCAGCAGCAGCCCCAGCACAAGGAGGCACAGCACACTCAAACGTGCTCTGCTGTCATTTGGGAAGGATGAGTCCCATCTGGCATGTTTGTTTTCCAGTCATATAAAGAATTCCTCCTCCTCCTCCTCCGCTCTGTTTGCAGGACTGGCTCGTGGTGTTTGCGAGTGGGAGCCCACAGCTCTCTGCCCTGCTCCTTTACCCCTTTTGGCCGCAGCAAACAGCAGCTGGGACCTGTCCTGGGAGGGCAGGGCTCTGCTGGCCCCATCCGTGGGGGTTTGCAGCTGCAGGAGGCTGCCCCCCAGGGCCCTGGAGAAGTGGTCCAGTGGGCAGTGGCCGCTCCCGGGATCCGGCACAGCGAGCCCGGTGTCCACGTTGGTCTCTGTGGCCCACCGGCGAAGGCGGCTCTCCTGGGGACCAGCCTGCATCTTGCTGCTCACCTGCCTGCAGAGGGACGTGGCTTCCAACCGTGACCGGGCTGCTGGAACGCTGTGAGAAGAGCAGAAGTGCCTGTGGAGGTCACCGCCGGCTTGCCCAGGAGGAAGGACTTCACTTTGGTCAGATTTTGTTTTACCCTTCATAGCTCTGACCTCCTGGCTTCTCCGCCAAGGATTTCCCTGCTTTACAGGGAGAGAAGCTGGGGCAAAGTCCTGCAGGATTTTGCCACTGCGTGCATTGTTATGCTGCTGGGAAAGCCCAACATTTGTTTCAAGGGGCTTGAAGCTGTTTTGAACCTGTTGAAGAAAATTTAGAGAGAACCCTGTTAACATAAAGGTGTAACTTGACCAAGTGATGATGTTCTCAGCCATCCTCGCTGTGCTGAGGTCACCTGCAGGGTCAGTCAGTCAGAATCCCACTAGAACAGCACAGGAGCACAGGTGTCTTGCAAGCCTGAGCAATGGCAGATGAAACAAGGCAGATAATGTGATGCACATGGAGAAAGCCAACCCCAGCTTCACATAGAAAATTCTGGGTCATAAGCTGACTATAACTGGGGTCTCATCTCTGTGACAGACAGCACTGTGTTAGTATCAGTTCAGTGCCTGACAGCAGCGCAGAAAGCAAACGAAATCTTTAGAATTACTCCTACCAGAGTGGAGAACATGGTTATGAATGGAGCAGCTCTGGTTCCAGAGTAGGACCACCTGCAGCTCACAGCAGACCATTATTGAGCTGGAAATGATCAGAAATGGACAAGGGTAATTGCAAGTACAGTAAATAAACAAGAGTGTACGCTGGGAATTGTAAGCCTTGGAGAAAAATCAATTCAGGTGGGAGAGGATAAATACTTAAAACACCACAAGCAATCCGGAGGAACTGATAGATCTGGTATAAGGAAAGAAGAAGAGGCCGTCAAATGAAGCCAGCTGGTGCAAGTTGCAGCTAAAGGAAGGTGGCTGCAGACCTGGGGAAGTCCTTGCCAAAGTACCTTGTACTTTGTAGCATACTTTGTATGGTACACAGCTGGCTTCAGGGGCGACTGACTCCATGTGGAGTTCATGGGCAGACCCTTACACTTGGTTTGCAATGTGGCAGAAATTTGGGGCAGGTGAGGTAAATTGCAGGTATTTAGAATAAAGATTTACAGTGTGAACCAAAGGGCTGCAGAATGAAGTGTCACATGCTAGGCTGTCAGCCAGCTGGGTGGAGCATGGACACAAGTTCAAGTGGGTTACACCTTCCTTTTCAAGGAGCACAGTGCAGAATGACTACATCCCAAAAAAGGTTCCTAATTTCCTGCCAGTACATCTGTCAGCGTAAAGACCCCGTATCTATAGCAGGAAGAACAACAGTAGTTTAGGAAGGGACCTCTGGAGGTCACCTGGCCCAGTCCCCTGCTCCACACAGGACCAACTTCAAAGCTACACAAAGATTCCCAGGACCTTGTCCAGTCCAAGAGAGGGACAAACCAGTTTATAAAGTGGTACTGAATGAGGCAGCAAGGACTCCCCTGAGGTTTAGTGTTCAGAGTAGCATAAAAATAGGCTGAACAGAGAAATTAACTTCATCTCTAATAGATGAGTCCTGGAAGGAAAAAGCAAAAGCACAGCATGGGCAAATAATTTAAAATCCAAATTACAAGAAAAAATAACCAGAGGTGGGAGAGGTTGTTACAATTGAAAGAAAGCACACTGAGCTAAACTGCCCTCCTGCTCACATGTATAATTCTCACTACACATCATCTCAGCACACTTTTTTTTTTTTTCTTTTTAAATTATTTGTATTCATATAACCCCTGGGCCACACACTTGAACAGAAAAGGGAGAGATTTCCGATGATCCATCTCTTCAGCACTTTTGCACAACTGCAACTCACTCATGAGCTCACAATATCAATTGCAAGTGTTGTATCAACACTACACTTACAAAATTTCAGGGTTTGGATGCCAGAAATCTGCTTTCAAAAACATTTATATTGCAACGACTTATCAGAAAAAGACTAAGCTGCTACGATCATTTGTTTGAGGCAGGTAAGGGAAGATGTTAAACTAGCCTGCTCTAAAAAACATTCATACTCTCCCATTTCAGGCAAGCAGTAATGATGTTAATTTAACAGTATAAAAACATTTCAAGGCTCAGTGCTTGTATTTATCAACAGCATCACAGCACTGGCAGACACCATTACTGCATTCACAAGTTCAAAAGAAAACACAGACTAGCAAAATCATAATTTTTAGTTTGAACCAGTCTTGCTTTCCTCAGAAAACAAACAACCAACCCACCCCCTGCCAGAGCACCACAGACACATACCTGAAGCAGAATTGTATTTCCTTCATAGTCCTGTGTTTGCCACCTGGTGCTGCTGATGGGAATACACTGGTTAGGCAGGAGGGGCACCAGCTGCCCGATTTCTTGCACCTTGAACTGTAAGGCTGACGACTCCCTGGGCTCAGCAGCCACCCCGATGGGCAGCTGCTTCAGGCAGAGCTGCACAGCCACGTGCTGGGTTGCATGCAGCACAAAGACAGAGAAATTACTCTTCTGCATAGTTGCTTCTTTCTGTAGGATCATCTCGTAGAGCCTCACGGCATCCTCATAGTTATCAAAGCTGCAGTAGAGGGTGACACGCAGGATTTCGGGGCCGCAGTGCACCCGTCTGATGCCCCACACAGGCAGCTGGTCATCCAGGGCATAGAAGTCCTGGTGAGCTGGGGCATAGGGGTGGCTTTGCCCATTAGCAATCTGGGCACGCTGGTGACGCCAGGGTGGGCACTGGAATTGCTCATGCACCTGGAAAATCCGCTCTTCTCCCAAGTCCTCGTGTAGAAAAAGGAGAACAGATATTCCGGGAAAGCCGTAGCTTCTCTTGGGGCATCGCTCATAGTATTTCGATGGAGTGATTCTCTCAGACACCAGGAAAAGGCGAACGTCCAGGCAGATCCACTCCAAAAGCCGATCCAGAGTTTGCTGCAGAACAAATGAGTGTCCCAAATGGGCAAGAAGATGCACAGTCATCAGAGACTCTGCTCTGTCATCCATTGCAAAGGCTCCTGGTAAATAAAAACAGACAAATCGGTGCCTTCCCTCTCCTTCTACTATTATAACAAGAGTACACTCTAAGACTTGAAAAGCAAATTCAGACTTCTACAGGCTTTGCAACAACCTGATGAAATACATGGGTAAGCACAGTGAACGTGCACGAGGTGGCAGGTGAAGAGTGACAAGGTTTTCAGTGAGCAGTCCCAGCTCACTCGCATCACAGCAGAGCTCAGCTGAACGCTCAGTTCTGTCTCCTGGAACTGGAGATCTGCTCACTGTGTACATGCAGCTGAAGTGTCCAGAAACAGCTCTGTGTCCCACAGTCTCTCACAGGCAGGGCAGCAGAGATGAACAGTGCTGAAATATAAGAGCTTTTCTGAGACAAGATGGTGCTGTAGGTGGACTTGTTGTCAGCAGTGGAAGTGGATGCTCCAGATCCAGCCCAGTCCCACCAGTGAACATGCTGGTACAGTCACCACCTTTTGCAAAGGTGACGTGGCACTCATGTCTGAAACCCCTCAGCATGTTCTCTGGTAGTCAGCAGGTTGGCTTTGGCTCATTGTGAAAAGCTTCTGATCTCTGCAAGTCACGCCCTTCTGGGGCATACAGATAAGCTGTTCTTTAAAAACAAGGAAGGAAAACAAACTAATAAAACAAAAGAACCCAACCATGTGAACACAATAGATAACAATAAGGGCAGATATGAATCAGCCTCAGGAAAGAGGAGCTTTAGGGAAAAACCTCGATTCCTAGTTACGCCCCTCACAACACAGGCATCTCGCCACCTAATTGGAAACCAGGTCCTGGTTACTGTAGATAGCCCATAGAAACTGGGTACCAGGTTTCCCTCTTTTAGTGCACTGTTTGCTTCTTTTTCCTCATTTTTTATGCTGAGATGCCCATGTAATCAGTAGCCTTAAGCAAAGTCCAAGTTTTTTCTCTTGCTCTTTGGGTTTACATATTTGTACTTAATTTATCTTACTGTGTAAGCCACAATAGGAATGCTGAAAATACACCTCTTTCCATGTCTCTTCTAGTGTCTGGGCAACAAATCACACTGTCCCTTCATGTCCTTATTTGCCAGCCCAGGAGCAGCACATAGAGATCAAGCCAACCACCATTTCCTATACACAACTGCTCCCACTGCAACCCTCCCATTGCAACCAGTATTTAAATCAAAAATTTAAAACTGGGGCCTCTGATGGTGTATCCAGCTCCACCTAATTAAGAGCAGCACAATTCTCTGTGCTGACATGCCAACTTCTCTCTCAAACAGCCAGGCACACAAAGCAATGCTTCATTATGGAGAAATCCCAGCATTAATCAGTCTGCTATTAATGAACTATTTCAATATGACTCTATATTCAACTGAACAAAATATCCAAGGTCTAAAGGTACAAACAGCAATGCTTTGGTTTCCTTTTATGGAGATCCTTCTCACTGGTAGAAACTCACAGTCATGCTTTAAAAACTGCACTGACACCCATGTACAATAAAAAGACTGTCTAGAAAATGACAAAAATTAATTTGCACCCACCTGCAACACTTCAAGCAAGTAAGAACTACTGTTGGGAGGGACACACAAAAAAATCCAGCCTTCAAACAATTGCAGGAAGAGAGTGAAGAGTGCAAGTGGTCAATACATTAAAACCTTCTAGATGAGGTCTAAACAGCACAGTTTCACTAAAATATGGAAAAGGAAATGATTCATCAGCTCTTTGCTAGAGGGCAGGGGCAGGCAGTCATCTGCTTTCCTTCATGTGAAGGGGAATTTTGCCTGTGCAAGAAAACATGGAAACTAAGAAAGTTCTCCAGGGCTTGGTTTGTGGCTGGAAGCAGCTCCAGGCTCCCATGGGTAGCTTTCCCCCACCTGCACAGTCGCTCCCTGCCCAGGTGACCCCGCTGTGCTGGGGCTACACTGCAGTGCTGATACCTGCTCGTAATGTGAGCTCCGGCAAAGCAGCTGTGAGGAGCGAGGGCTGGGGAGCCGGGAGAGGGCGGGTTAGGGAATGGTGCAGGTACCGCCTCTCTCTCTCTCTCTCCAGTTCCCACTGTAGCCAGGGGAAGCCAAATTGTTTTCCTGATGGACGGGTGCCTCCCACAGAGACTGTGAGGGTGAACAGCATGGCTCCTGTGGCTGCCAACCATCTCGAGAATCACTGCATTGTACAACAGCCAAAAACATGAGCCTATTCCCAAAAAGGGTTAAATCCTGAACCGTGCCGCCAGCTGTTTCTTCTGTGTGTGCTGGGGTGGGACAGGGTAACAATCTCACCTTTGAACTCTACCTGATGGAGCTGCCTAGAGAACAGTTTTAGGCCTGATTGTCAGCTCTCCAGCAGCTCCAGGTCAGGGGCAGCCACCAGTCCTACCACAAGGAGCATGAGATGAACAGAACCTCAGCCTCTGCCTGATCATCTCCCATAGAGGAGGGAGCCCCACCACCCACCCTAAGCACCATCTGGCAGAGGAGCACTCTGCTCTTCTTCCACTTGCTTGGACAAGTAAACGACCATGGGGAAGGGCTCAAATCCGTAATCCTCAGCCTCAGACAAGGGTATTCTCCTGTCTATCTCCAATCTATTGCCCTCCTCAGCTCCTAAACCTTGGGATAAAGCCAGGGTGCCATGGCCCTCACTGCTGCAGCCTGGTGAATTTATACCTTCTGTCCACTGCTTTTCTCAGAGGCACCAAACAGGTCTTGGGTGGCAAAGTGTTGATTGCCATCAGAACACAGTACTGGCTTTCCTTTTCCTACAGGATCCAGCAAAAGTGCTGATTTCACTCCGATCCCTGGATGGAATGAGTCCTTGACTTCCTCTCTGCTTCCTCTTCCCCCAGCGTTCCAGTTTGGCTGCCAAACGGAAAGGCACATTATTCATAGTGACCTACTGAACAAGCCAGGAAAGATTTCTCTAAGAGATTAGAAAAATAGCAGTGAGATCCTATGTGAAAAGTCACTTTACTGAGGAGAGGAGAAGGGGGGTAATTCTCACGTTGTACCCAAAAAATTATATTGGAGCCCCATTCCCACGTGGCACTGACTGGGAACACAGCAGAACACACTGCAAGCTGCTGGGGCAGCCCAGCTGGGTGTGAGAGCAAGTCAAGTATGAGTATTTGTATGTAGCACTAACATATACCGGTAAGCTCTGCACAAAATAAAGTCCAAAGGTAAACAACTAACAAACACTTCATTGTATGAAGGCTCAGAGAATACTGTATGTCTAAAATACTACAGTGGAAAGGTACAGAAAAATAATAAAAAACTCCTTTTCGCAATGAATTCTTAAGATGTGCCTGGTCCTCTGTGCTGCTCAGTGCCCCTTGCTCTAGCTCACACCAAGACTGATAATACATCACAGGATTTAATAAGTTCATAGTAACATCTGTAAGAAAGGTACTTTATTAGGATTATTAGAACGTAATTAACTTGAGAGAGACTGGCTATGAATTACCTAAGCACCTCGGGAAAAGGCCTCATTAAATACATGCCATGACTTGGCTTCCTAACTTCTTTAAAAATACGACTTTTTTTTGGTTTACACCAATCTCAAGCTCTGCCTATAACAAGGACAAAACTAAATTAATATGCTAAATGACAATTATGTACAGCATAGACAGTACTGGGACAAAAATCAGGATTAAGGCCTTACTGGACTACAATAAATCTTTTCAAAGAGTTTCTCTCTGGCTCCAAACCTTGTGATTCCAGTTCACCATCACTTTGGAGGAAAATAAAGAGCCAGTGCCCGAAAGAGCAAAACCCCATCTAACCTGCTGCTTTTATTTCATCGGACTTCTCTCCCAAACGATTCTTGTCACTTCCTTTTAACCAGCTGAGAAACAGTAGGAATCCAGCACAGGTCTGTCAGCAGACACAGACAATACAGAGAGTGCTCCACCACACGCTGTGAGTCAGGATCCAGGCACGTACACACACAAAAAAGACAAGGAAAGAAAACGCAGTGATGAAGAGGAGCGGGCTGGGGAGGTGGCTGTGGCTGCAGCCCTCCCAGAGTCCACACACCGCGACCTGAGACCCCTGCCGAGAGAAACACTACGCTGGGAGATGCACAGACAAGGCAGTTTCCAGACCCACAGGAGATAAAATGTAAACTAAAATAGGAGAGGTTCCTCCTGACTCTCAGCCACAGTGGCCAAGGGAACGGGAATTCTCGTGGCACGACAGGACACGCTGTCAGGGAGACATCTAGGATTAAACTGTGCTTTCCCTGCACACTTAGTGACTGTATTAACAAAGTAAAGGGAAGAAGTTATCCTCAAGCAACACAGGATGGGGAAAGCGCAAGGCTGAGAGAGCACTGAGACACAAACTTCCTATTGGTAACACATGTTATTAAAAGGTCCTGCATGTCCTTGGCTGGCTTCTGTATTCGGCTCCCACCAAATCCGGGCTACATATTCTCAGCCAGATACAGGGCACTTGCAGACAGACCCATTCTTCTGCAGTTTTCAGTTTGTCTAAAATATTTAAAAAAAACCCCCTAGACACTCCATGCACCTAAACCAAGATCCACTAAATATAATGAGCCAGCCAGAGGTTATGTCAAAGCTGAGCATTCAATAACAAAGAGAGATCACAGAATAGTTCACTTTGAAAGGGACCACAGTGGGTCATCTGGTCCAAACTCCAAGCTCAAGCAGGGTCATCCCAGAGCACACAGCACATGATTACATCCAGATAGTTGAATATCTCCAGTGAGGGAGACTCCACACCGTCTCTGGGTAACCTGTTCTAGTACACGGTCACTTGCACAGTAAAGAAGTTCTTTCTCACATTCAGGTGGAACTTCCTGTGCATCAGTTTCTGCCCATTGCCTCTTGTCCTAGTGCTTGGCATCACCAAGCAGAGCCTGTGCCATCCTCTTGCCACCCTCCCTCCCTTCAGACACTTACATACATTGATGAGGTTCAGTTCAGTGTGGGACAAAGGGGGAGCCAGTTTGTCTACATGTGAATTTAAGTGCTTTGCTTCAGGGACTCATTTCTGAAAGATTTAACATAGCAACTTTTATATAAATTACACCTCAATTAAAAACCTTCCAGAAAAAAAACCCAGGTAGATCTAAACAAAACTGAGACTTACAGGGCCCAGTGAAGTGTTTGTTTAATCAGCTTACCTTTAGCATTGTTGAAGACAACTCAAAGCAAAATTCTTGGAAGACCAGCAGCAGTCACTGAGTGAAACTGCACCCTGCCGAGTGCTAATAAGAGCAAGTCCCCAGGAGATGGTGAACTCGCCAGTAAGGACAAGTTCCAGTTTAAGAAACAAGTCTGACCTACACAGTGTGAAGGCTTCTAATTACTCGCTCTCCCGAAGGCAACCTTCCTGAGATACAGAATAAAATACCCCGAATTCTAATTAAAAAAAACAGTCTTGGCCTGGATCCCACATTATGTTGGAATTGCAGATTTGCATAATTAAGTTGATACCAAATGCTGTGACAGACAAGCTGCAGATTATTAGCCTCATCTTTAACAGAATTTCAAAAGAAGCAATATCCAAACATCAAACAAAGATATGAATCTCAAGGTCTAGGAAATTCCAGTGTTATTGGGATTTGGGGCATGTGCTAGCAAACTTTGCACAGGATAAGGTGCATGAAATCAAGAGCCATAGTAAGGCTCCACCAGGCTGTAATGTGGCATTACTTTGAGGACTTCAGGACTTCCTATTGTGATTTTTTTCCTCCCAAGAACAGGACTGCTGAAAGACTACTCATAAACAGGGGATGGAAGTTGCATCTACTGGTGGATCCCCCTTCCCTCCCTTGCAGCTTCTCCTCAGGCAAACAGGAGCATGTGGCTCCCAGACTACCACCTCTCCAGACAACTTCCTTGTCTTGTCCACAGCTAATCCAGGTCAGCAGTTTCAGGACTCATGAAGTGAAACAGGCCCACCTCTCCTAATCAGCAATATGCTCGAGGACAAACAGCTGCTGAAAGCAGGCAGCCAGATACTGCTGTGTTAGTTCCAGTCACACTACGTGGGCAAAATTTTCTTTGGTCAGTTTGTGTTTGAGAAGACTGAAAAACCCGAAGTACCTGCCTGGACCTCACTGACTTACTGCGGAATGAGGGAGAACTATTATGCTGCCATACACCAGTTCATGAGTGTACTTCCCTAAAAAAGGCTGGGCTGTCCTTGAAACACTTGGCTCAGTTTCAAAGGTTGTAAAAGCACAGACATTCACATTACCATAGTTACATCTAAGTTCTTTAAAGCAAGGACTAATGCTGTGGCTTTCTACATACAGGGTAAGTACAAGGTGGTCACAAGTGAGACTCCAGATACTAATCCAATGAGAATAAATAAATACGACGAAAAACAAGAGGGTAAAAACCCCAGCAGACTAAACATGATCCTAACAGCCTATCTGGACAGAAAGCATAATTGTCCCACGATATGAAACCACATCCATGGATTTTCAGAGCACGCTTGCTACTGCTGAAGTGCAGAAGATGCCAAAGAAGCTAAAGATGCTTAGAAGGTGCAGAAGCAAGAGTAGTTTGAGAACCTGGATCCTATCTTCTAATTTTTGGAACAGTACTTTCCCTCTTTTCTGTCTATTACTCACCAATTCCCAGCTAAAAGCTTATTTTTCCTTTGCTCTTCATTTTATGATGCCATTATTACCTGAGCAGGTTGACTGTAAATATCATTCCATACTTTGTTCTGTATCACAACTGCCAGACAAGCGCAGAGTGGTGCAGTTTTAGACATTAAACCCTCACTCAGGTTTCAGCTCAGAAAAGACTAACAGCTTAATTTGAATCAAGGCTTCCTGGAAGCAAGTTTATACTTGCTTCTTCGTGGAATCTGCTTCCCTGGAGGAATACAATTCCCAGCTCCATCCAAGAGCGCAGTGAGTAGCAATTCCTCCAAGGGAACAAGCAAGTGGGATCTCCCTTTGCAGAGCACTCAGCACTAAATTATGCAGCCTGAGGCTTGGGATGAACTCCTACAGGTGTCAACAGGCTTGTTACCCAGTTAAGGCTGGAACAGAAATCAATCAACAGCAATGGTGTTGGTCAATGTGCTGTTGTTATAGCACTGCTCATAGGAAAGTGCTGTGCAGTCAGCAGGAGAGAAGCACCTGTGGTGAATGCACACGAGAGGGATCTTGCAAAAGCTCAGGGCTAAAGAATCCAGAGGGTAACTTGGTTTAGTGCGTTGGTGCCACCCCTGCCCAGTGAATATCACAAGGGCACCAACCAGCTGCTCACTTCTGACTGATGGACCTGGAGAATGAGCTGTAGTTCCGGTGTGATTCTGCCCAATGCAGCACTTGATGTTAAGAGCCTCTATACAGCTGAAAAATCATAGTTCATTATTAAAAGGCATCACTCAAAGATCATGAAAGATGCACAGGAGATACTATTTCTCAAAGTCTTGAAAACAGGGTAATTTGGGGAGGGCTAAGTCCCTCCCTGATTTCCACAATAGGTGTTTCCTTATAAAGGCAATAACTAGTGAGCCCAAGCCCTGTCATATAACTGCAGAACAGCTGCTGGAACAACAGAGCTCTAGGCCCAGGATTTCAGCCTAGACAGCATTGTTAGTATTTTTCTGTTCATTTCTTAAAATCCACTCCAAGTTCAAGATACACAAGACTCCCCGTACATGCTAAAGCTCACAGGTTACCCAACTCTGCAACACTTATCCAAAGAGGTGGTTACAGTAGATGGAAATAAATAAGTAGGTAATAAATAATAATCGTAGCATGCATTATCACTGCTAACTAATTCACAGACTTTCTGTGTTCTTTGGAAGTCTCAAAGTTTTTTTTCAGCTTCTAAGGAAGCCGAAATTTATTCAAGAAATAAAATCTGGTATTATAACTTAAGAAGGTGCCCCATGACTAGATTGAAGTCATGATTTTCATATTAAATTACAGGTCTGACAGTGTTTTTCTTCACATAACTCTCAGTCCTCATTTACCTCGTCCTTAAACATGCCATACTACATGGGAAAAGAAGCTGTTTTTGCTGCCCTGGGGCAAGAGGTCCAGTCATGTCCAGCTACACCAAACATGAACCACAGCACACCTTGGGAGACCACTCTGCACTCTCAGAACAAGAGGTAGGTGTGTCACTGTTCACTGCCTGTTTGTCACAGTTGTTGGTTAAAGTTTTATCATTATTTCCATTTGAAACAGCATCTTTACATAATTACATTTACATTCACTTCTGCAATGCCAGAGTTAAAACACAGATAAAGCCAGCTGAAAGATTCAGAACATGCAACACAGTCTGTGGGCACAGCCTAGGAATGTTTTCCTACCCACTGAAGGACAGGCGAATTATTCTCTTCTCCTTATCAAGCTTTCATTTGGATGGATATAAAGTTCAGCATTTTAAAATCTTCTTACATTTCAGAAGACAGAGGAATCAATTAACTCACACTTCAGATTGAGCACACTGGTCACTTCATTTACTATCCCAGAAATCAAAATGAATGTTAACAGAAACACAAGACACCACCTGTACTGCCAGTCCAGTTCTAGGCTGTCAAACCCTCCCTCCAAACCACAGGGCCTCTGGGAAGAGGCTGTTAAGGATCAGAGTCCACCTCTAACTACCGTGAGGAGCAAAGCAGAACTAAGGAGTTCACATGAGCTCTAAAGGTTCTGGCCAGTCTTGGACACGCAGAGCCACAAGGAGTTCCAGTTTTTGCTACTTTGAAAAAATTGGAACCCCATCTCAGCACAGACTGATCCCCTATTCATCATGAAAGGCTCTATTAGTATATATACATACATATACATTTCACATCTAAGGTACTATAAAATTTGATTACAATACATGTGAATAAAAATACTTGAGTTATTCAGCATAATTAGTGCAATGTTTCTGTTTTTACAGGTGCAGGAAAATAAATCTGAGTCAGGTGCCAATTTTCAATGAGCAGCAGTAAAGAGAACACACTGTATTGCACTGAGAGCTTTAGGGTCAACAGGGCAAAATTTGTCTTTAGGAAAGGGGGAAAGGATCGCATTCAGGAGAAGCTCAACATTCTAGACTGGTCAGCTTAGGAGACATGCTTAGCATTCATTTGGTCTGTAGCCTGTGGGGAAATTGTATGGATTAATTCTAGGAGACACAAGGAGCAAATCAAAGCTGTGAAGGTGCCTCCAACATGGAAAAGCGCAAGAACTCCATCAGGGATCCACAGGATTATCTTATTTGTTATGATGGTAAATTAAACATACTCTCCCCATCCTCTTAAAGTTGTCCACAAGTGCCTACATATCTTCAAACAGCTATAAAACTGAAAACCTACTTTAAACATTCTGAAGAATTAAACTCCACGTTTATTAAGTCTTGTTACTGCATTTAACTGTACGTTAATGCAAACTTATTAATTACATTCATGCATGTAACTACAACCCTACTAATGAAATTTTAATACAATTACAATGAAGTTTTAAGTGGAAATTAAGAAAGGAAATAAAATGAAATTAGATAAGGTATTGCAGATTTCTACTGTGGATTGTAGATGAAATCCCACTAACGTACAAACATATGAATAAACTCACCTTAAGCAGAGCCCTACTAATGTCTTGCTCTTCTGCCTGGAGTTTTCAGTCTCCATCTTTCAAGTCCTCAGTATGACAATCTCATCGTTCAGTGGTAAAGGGCACATTTCTAAAAAGTGACTTCAACTCCTGAACAGTGTCTTCAAAATTCTATTAAAATGGAAACTATACTCTTTGTTACTGAAGATTGCCAGAAGAGTATCAGTTGGTGATGGCTAACACTCTTGCCCACATAGCTTGTAAAAAACCATCCTTAAACACATAATGATGCAGTCATTCGTGTAACACTCAGGCTCAGAAGTAGGAAGCTTCAGCTGATGCACAGCAAAAGTACAGTGGCAACGTGAAGAACAAAGTCCTCTTGTCCCAAACCACAACACTAATGTCTCTATAACCTTTAGAAGGTAAAGCATTTGAACCTGTTTCTCCCCAAAAAGCATATGAGAAAACATTAACATGCAACGTCACAACATTCAAACTACTGAAGAATAAGATAGTGCATAAAAGGAAACCTTCATACTGGTACATGGAAAAGTGAATTCCATTTTGAGAATGACTTTTCTGATTACTTTAAACAAACAAACAAAAAAAATCAAAACACCAAATCAACTCCAAACTGTATTTCGGATTATTCTGTGGCTAAACAATGACCACATCTCTAATGAACATTTGCATATACTGTGAAGAGACACTAGTGTTCTAGTAACAGCCAGCAAATACCTTTTCAGAAGGGCTGATGGCCCAGCTGATTTCTTTTGGGGCTAAATTCTTGATGGACAAGGGCAGGAAAGTCCCTCAGACACCTCCCCCCTCTGATGTCTCAAAAACTAGTGAGAGTGTGTGTTGGGGTGTGCAGTAACTTAAGTAAAACTTCATAAAAAACCTTACAGTCAGTCACGCTAAAATATCACCCTAATTCCATCTATCACCCACAATACTCAGGATTTGTATCTCAACAGGCTGGAGAGGTAAAATTGTGACACAAAACATTCTCCAGTCACATCAGTACATTGCTCCAGCACCACACACTTGTTTAACAGAGCTCGTCAAGAAGTGCTCTGGCAGAACTACAATGCTCTACAACCAAGCTTCTGTTTCAATTTCAGCTCTACATATTGGAAAGCCCACTCCAACAATGTTTTTCAAGATCTATGCATGAAAGCAATGTCAACCAAGACAAAAAATATCGTTTTGAATTAAATCAGAAAAATAGCTACAGCTGGAAAACCATGTAATATGTGCATTGGAATGTCAGAAATACGGTTTAATAAAATCTGCAGTACAATGCACACTTGAAAATTTCCAACTACAAGAAAAACGATGCCACTAAACTGCTATTTTTAATATATTTTTGCAGCATGCTGTCAAGAATAAAAAAGTTCCAGGGTAAAACCTAAAAATTTCATTACAGTAACAGTTTTTTACTGCATGTTTAAATTGTGTTTTTAAAAACAAATAGTGCACGCTGGCTTCACTTTAATCTCCTGAAATATGCACTTATGATGGGAAGCCCTGGGGCTACAGATCCATCTATGATGTTTATTAACAAAATATAATCCCAGTACATTTCCCCCAGGGGACAGTATTTAGTTCCAAAAGATTGTCAACCCTGTACTCTAACACACTTCAATTAGTTGTTTGTGTACACTAAATCCATTTATTTTAAATTTATTTTGTCTACATTTAGTGAAATAAAAACATCGCCCTGTACAATCCACCATCAGCAGTGAGTACAACAGCAAAAATTATTATACAGTTTATACACACTAAAATCTTGTCCTTTTTCCTATAAAGAAACCAGAACAAACCTAATCAATATAGAGTTTAATTTAGAAGAACTCAAATTACAGAAGGGAAAGCCAAAATTATTAAGATCTTTTCTGAGCCCCCAGAAGTTCCTGATTCATGTTGTTGGAACAGTGAGTGCAGCTGGAAGAATGAAACATGCTCAAGTTGTCTCCTTGGGTCTTCAAAAAATTACCAAGTAGTTAAATTAAACATGTCTAGTTAAAGAAACATTTGAAGCAGAGCAATATAAGTGGGAATTTTGTCTTACCACTTGTGGTTTCTTTTCAATCCAACTTATACAATGCGCGAAGTGCTAAGCAACACTACAGAAACACATTTACATCAACACTGAAGATCTGGGGAAATGAAATTCCAACAATTTTATTTTTTTTAAATGAGCTGTATTTTCTAAATTTGTTTTTATTTCTCTGTTTTCATACAGTATTGAAAACAAACGCGGCACATTCACATTTTCCCGAAGAATTGTAAGGATGATCTCTACAGGGATAACGTTGAAAAGCCTGAAGCTCAATCAATTCATGTTGAAAACTCTCAAAAGGAGTAAAAGGCTTGATCTGAATGGTCTAGAACATGTATTGTAATTTAATAGAAGAGATGGTCATCTTAATATTAATGATTTAAAAGAACTTCCCAGTTCATGCGAATAGTCCAAGAATAAATCAAATTTTCTGAACGCATTTTATGCTACGTAAGTGTATACTTTGCGATCCTCAGGTGTTCGTGCCAAATATTCTCTCTCAATAAGTCCTTCAATACGTTTTTTAATAACAACTGGACTTGGTAAGAATCGGGCCTTCAGCTGCTGAGTTACCTAAAACATAAAATAAAACCCAAGAATGTAAGATCACAGGGCAAGATTAAGTATCCTAACAGACCACAAGAATCAGAAAAATATATCAAGACAGAGATGGCTACAACTATGAAGCATAAGAGGCAGTCTGCAGACTTCTGACAGTCCCCCAAGTTCTTTGCTTGTGTTTGGGTAGGATTCCAAGCTCTAGAGAGGCATGGTCACTACCTGAGAATCCTGAAGTTAGTAAAAATTAAGACTGTCCTGAGGCCGTGTAAACTTAGGAGTTAAAAGCAGAAGGATTATTTTTCTCTGAGAGCTCAAATCTCTCAAACCTGGACCTTACAGGCAGTAACAAGATCAAAGCAGAAAATAATCATATTAAGTACAGTGTTTTTTGTTGTCAACTGCTTTTCAAGGGATTTAAAATCGTATTAGCACTAAAAGGAGGAAGGAAGATTAGATACTCCCATAAGTATATCTTAAAGTGAAGGGTAAGGATTTGGATGTCTTGAGATAGACAGGGAGGAAAAAACCAGCATGGGTTAAATACAGCATCTCTCAAAAGCTTTTCAGAATCACGTCAGGAAGAGCTGTGTAACTTTGAGTTAACAGGAAAAGCAAGAAGAATTCCCAAGCCCACATCCAAAGTAAGTACAATCGTACCTCTGCTACTAGCACATTGTGTTGCATCTTCTTTCTAGATTTCATTATCCGAACTATAGCAGCTTCTATCTCATGTTTTCTGTCATCATCTACTTTCTGCCTTGTTTCTTTCCTTTCTGGATCAGATTCTCCTTGTTTGGCAGCAACTTAAAGAAAGAGAATGTAAATTATGTTAGGAAAATCAAGATTTATTTCATTGTGTGTTAGCTTCATTATTTATTGCAACTAGACATCAAGTTATATTTTCCTGAGCTTTGACAAAGTTGATTTTTTTAAAAATGAAAAGCAGTCACAAGAACATATTAACACTTCCTGTCATATTTTGATAGCAGCTGACAAGATAACAATCTGTTATTTAATTACTACTATCTTAAAATTTCAACAGTATTCAAATGTGCTTACAGGCATAGGCACCACCAACCCGCTTACCCCCATGCTCGCATTTAATATAGCAAATACTCAATTGAAGTAGAAAAAGGATTGAAAATTTACTTCGCAAACTAGTTAAACACTTTAAAAGCTCATCAGTCAGGAGAAATAGTCCAACTCTACTATCTCTAACTCAACTGTATTATTTGTATTCTGGTTTTATGTTTTAATTTCTGCTCTTAGCTCTAACTTTTTTCCCTTTCACTCAAACGTTATTACAACCAGGCCCTCCTCCTGCACTGCTGCACCATTTCCCCCTGTCCTTCTTCACTCAAAAGCCCCAAATATTTAACAGGTTTAAAGAGATACACATAAGAAGTTTCCTGTCTAATGTCAGAAAGATAAACCCACAAGTACTTACTTTGCTCTAAAACCATCCTGAACCCCAAATCACATTCCCCATTCGCAGACATTTGTGGAGTGGAGATGGAAAAGCAGAATTCCACTAAAGCTCAAAGAGTTGTCACACAATTTACTTTAATTTGGCTGCTGCACTCCTGCTCACCAGGAAAAGGCTCCAGAGATGATAAATGTGTTGCCAGTGCAGTGCAGCTGCATGTTTGTGAAAGCAGTCAGGACACACTCACATGTGCAGTGTCAGGTATGTCAGTATGGGTTTTACGTGCTGCACAGAAACCCAACAAGCTCTATTACATGCAACAAACAGCATGTGAATTATGAGTGTTGCACCTAAACCACTGCCAACAACACTGCTGTATATTTTATGTTCTGAGGTCTGCAATATTCACACAGGTCCCAAAACTAGGAACTGATCTTCAAGAATGCTTTATGAAGTGAATCCAAAGCAATTTTGCAACTTGAAAATTATTTCCAGAGATCTTCCTAGATTAAAGGTATCAAGACAAACCAGCACTTCCTTAAGGTAGTGAAGTGGTATCATACCAATCAGCTTCTCACATTTGCTAAACCCAAATCATTGCCCAAAACCATTACAGTTACCTGGCACTTGAAAGTGGCTGTCGTATCATGGGCTAAAAACATCACTCACTTTCACAGCAGTACAGCAACTTATGAGGCAAACTTCCTGCTTCTCAGTATCATATTTTTTATTATTTGATTTAAATTTTATTTTTCTCTCAATATTTCCTTTAGGAGACAATTACAAATTTTGTAAAAAGGCTTATGTTACTTCCATACTTTTCTCAGTATTTGAATTTTCATTTTGATGCAACTAATCATCAACAAAAAAACTCCTGTATTTCTCTCTTCCCTTTACTTCTATGGACACCAATCATGCAAAAGGTAATCTGCAATTTTAAGGCAGTTTTGGGACTGCAAGAGAGAAGTATATAAAGCTCACTTACCTGTCTGAATCTTGACTCTGTGTAGCTTAGATGTGAACTGATCATTCACTGTAAATATATGACCATTTTCTATTTCTTTTGATTTAGGCTCTTTTGTGAGAACACGTTGTGTTGGTTTGCCACATGCAAGGGACTGTAGGGCTCTAACCAGTTCTCTTTCAGGGATATCAGTTTCTTGTTGAATTTCCTAAAGAAGAATACCTTAGTGAGGTTGTGGCTATGACAGAAGTATCATGTTCTACAAACAACACCAGGGATTGCTTAAGTGTCCACCTTCAAGAGTGTGAAATAAGCTGTGGGGCTTGAAAGGTTAGAATTCATTCAGCACTGAAGTCTCAGTGTGTACTATGCAAAATGATCCACCTGTGCCAATGCACACGCAATGAATTCTGTCAAATGAAGAGTTGCTATGATTTGAAAGAAGAATGAATAACCAGCTGATTCATTTCCCTGTGATTTTTGAGAAGGCTGAAAGGATTTGTTAACTATTTCCAAGGTTTGCTGAACAGGGTGAAACCAAACCTTCTAACTAGTGATTTAAAAACATCAGTGATGTTCATGAGAATTCCTGACCAAGAGCTGCACAAATGCTTTTGCACTCAGCCACACTATTGAAAATAAAATCTTTACAAATGGAAGCCAACAGTGTTTAGTTTCACCATAACACAGAAATACTCTAGATTCATTGTACCTCCTTTCTGAATAACCTCAAACAATTTATTTACAGCTGAGATACCCTTGGCCAGGACTTACACAAAATAGCCCATTATAGTGCAGCAAACATGTGAACTTTGAGGAAGACTGTAGAAACATGTGCATAACTTAGTGCACCTCTGTCAGTGCCCTGAAGAGTCGGCGCAGAGCTGTGTGTTAGATAAGCCCCCAGTGATCACGAGTCAGCAAATAAATTACACTGGATGCAGAATGACACCGTGACACGCTCTGGGAGAATTCCACTGCTTCCTCAGACCTCAGGAGTTTCCTGAGCTCCCATTCAGTACAAGTTCATTTTCACTTATCTCTCTTTTTCTAGCCTGAGGAAACTGCAGACACCTCTGATTTCACATTTCCATTCAGATTCTTGAAGGACTTCTAGCAGCTGAAGACTAAACTACTGAAGAGGAAAAATAAACCTACCAGACAGGTACCTGTTCACAAGAACTGTCCCTTTCTCAGCTTCCCCAGCTTTGGTTCCAAGAGCAGTATCAAACTAAGTTCTCTATCAAATAATGTTACTCCTTGAGCGTACTCAAGTTTATTTTTAAAAATCAACCCAGAAAAAAATGCCACTTTTCTGCTGTCATATGCCAGGGCAACATGCAATAAAAATAGTGTGGATATACTAGCCTTGATTCAGACACTATCATGAATTACAACACACCTCATATACGACTGGGAAATAAGAAAGTGTTCTTAAGAGAATGCTTAGCATAATGCATTCAGAAATACTTATACCATTTGAAATAAGTGATGCATATCCACATACTTTAACTATTTGCCAGTATCAAAATGCCTCTTCCCAGTTGCTCTTTCTTGTTGGTTTATTTAAAACACAGTTGTCACCTTCACATTTTTTTTTTTTTCCAGATTCAGCATGTAGTAGTATTATAAACACCTAAAAAGTTACAATCCTTTACATGGTCACAAGAAAAAGCCTGACTGAAATGGATGCATCAGCATAAAATTTAACAAACACATTTTAGGACTTAGATAAACATAAGGCCTTAAGGCTACAAACCAAACCCAGCGTATTAGTGATGTAATGCCTGTGATATGCAGGTTCCTAAACTTTGATTTTTGACCAACAATTAATACTTTCAACATTAAAAATCACTTCTACAAGGGAATATTTATACTATGCTTTTGGCAAAAGCAAAACGAAGAGGCAAAAGGGACCCTGAGGAGTTCTGATGTTAACCATCCTTGCACTGACCATTGTGTATTTCTGTTGTTGCAATTCAATCTATTGCATTTCAACTCAGCCACCACTAATGTATGCACACCATTTGAGTTTAGGAATTTATAAGCCAGCATTAAAGTAAGAACCATGAAGAACTGCACTTCAGCATGCTGCCTCAAAAGGAGCCAAAAATTGAAGCTGGATAAAAAAAAAAAAAAAATGTAGCTATGAATGTAAATGGGGGTAACAGATGTTCCTGTGCTCTCTCTACCCTTCAGTCTGCAGCACAATGTTTTTCTAAACATATTTTTAAATAGATATGTGATGTAACAGTGAAAAATGGATGCTTCTTTCTCATCTCCAAAAATGCCTTAAAGAACACATTAGATTTGTGCACAGGAGTAGTACTGATTAGACAATCTGCTAAAAATATTACCAAGTGAGCTCTGTATAGAGGTTACAAAATGTATCAGTCTAGGTATAGAGCTCTCTGCCCAATTCTGCACAAGAAAGGGAACATGTGCAGAAGGAAATCAGAAGTAAAAACATTATGTAATTGTGCTGAAATAAAAAGTATTTTTAGTTATATTTACAGACTTCAACTTCTGTATCTTCCAAAGCAGACATCAGAAAAAGAGAAAAGAGGTAATTCGGTTTCAAGTTCCAATCTCTCACTTTTGTGGAATTATTCAAAAACTTAACTCCTACTACAGTCACATTCATATATCTTGTTTGTTAAACCTAATGAACTAACCTTATTTTTGATATCATTACAAGAAATGTGCATTTCACCTTTTAAAATACTAGGCTGTAACTTAAATTAATAGAAAAATATATTGAGTATTACATGAGATTTGATTAGAAAAAGTTGAGTTTTTTGAAAATATTCTTTGAAGACTTTGATGAAGATCCTTCCTTTTCCATTTCAGTTGCATTAACTTAGACCCATAGGACCACCAGCTATTTTGCATCTTCAAACAAAATGTTGCTGTATAGGAATACAATAAAGTCATACAATTTTTGTGAAGAAAATTTTTTAGGCAATAATCTTTTAAGTTTCCATAGCATTTTATGCATAATTTTTGCATCATCATTATCTTATTTTCCTCTCAATCACATGCCTTAATGGCTATTAGGATTAAAGTGAGGATCTTATCAAATTTGCAATTAATAATCACAGTGAATGCAAAATAAACCATTAAATTGTGTTCAACTGTGAAGGCAGCTTCAAATTATTATGCTCAGGTGTGAATCTGCAGAACCACTTGTATATCAGAGAGCTTTGAGCTTACACAAACACACACCACAAGTCAGATTACAAGCTACATTGCAATGAAAGCACTAATTTGACACAGCAGAGAAGTAATGGTTGCCCAGCCCTCAGCAGTTAATCATGGTACTCAATAATCAGTGAACAAAGATAAAATTCACTCTCAAGTTCTCATAAGCTTTCCTAGCTGGAGTTAAAGACAACTCCCACACAATTCACCAAAGAAACCAAACCAAACAAGTATGGTTCCTTAATGTTTTAGTTACAGTGGGATACAAAGTAAGAGCTTAAGAACTCCCAGATCAGCAATAAACAAAACATACACAACTTAAAAGCCAGTAGACATATTTGTCTATCATCTGGTCTTAGTAAAATAAACTATTAAAAATTGTATTTTTCACTGCTTATACCAAGTATTATTTATTCATAAATGGGTGAGGCTCTACTACTTATAAAGCCTACAATTTGGTGGAATAAGGCAGTCTCCAGTCCAATTTCAAAACCAGCTTCAAGGTAAAAAGATGAGCTATTAAGTTCCCTTCCTTGTTTTTGCTCCCTCAAATATTCTGCAGAGAAAGTACTAAAAGCTGTAATGCTCCTGAAATACATTTCACAACACACAGGACTTTGTGCTCTAAAACATTTCTTAAATTAAGAGCCTCTTATCAAATCCTGCCGTTCTTAATCCCAGATGAGACCATTTCAAAGAAACCTTCTTTATTAAGAAGCTAGAAATATGCCAAATAAGCTGAAAACAAAATCTGAACAAAAGGCAAATGATTACTATGCACTGCACACTCAAAAGGACATGAGAAAATCTGGAAATCCACTGTTTCAAACTTCACCCATACTGCTTTTCAAGGCTGCCAGTGCTCTCTCAAAGGGAAGATAACGTCTAAAGTGCAACTATTATTTGACATTACCAATACAATGCTCAGATCTTGCAGCACAGGGTCCTCCTCTGCTCCTAAAGCCGCCTTCATCATCCTCTATTAGCTGACACTTCAACCTTTCCCAGCAATACCCCTCTAGTCCATCTGTTAAGAATCCATCCAGACTTTCTTCACTGTCCTTTCTGGCTGACCAGCTCAGAGAAGGGCTGCAAGTTCTTTGATTCATCCTACAGCTCACTCCACCCTGCCAGTTTTAGCACTTCAGTATTCAAGATGACAGGACACAAACCATTCCCCACCCTTTGGCCTCTAAATCCAGTTTCTCAAAGATAAAATGAGGAAATGGAGCCACCTGCTGCATTCTGACTTCAGTTTTTCCACAGTTCCATGGCCTAGGAATAATCACTCACAACCCTCAACCTTTCTGAAAACTGTTCCCAAACAGGTGCACTGCTAATGAGCTCCTTCCCTGTTTATTTGCCTGATCCATGCTCAAATAGAATGAGAGCTACCTGAACTTCAACACTGTATCAAGAGAAGAAAGTGCCTAAACAGTGTTTTAAAATCAGGTAAGAAAACCACAACACGTACCTCAAATGTGTATTTTTCTCTGTTGTTAAAGAGCATTAATATTGTCATCTGGAAAGTGGAGACTTGCAATATGTGCTTCCGTGTATTTGAGCCAGTTACTTGGGCACCTCCCACACCAACTTCGGAGCCATCTTCCTATTTTAAAATTCCAAAAGTACTATTATTCTCCACTGAAAAGTAATTTACCTTGGTTAAGATGAAAGTTACATGATGAAAAATTTATCTAGGAGATTAGTCTACACAAGAAATAGAACAGCATATGCCTGGGGGCATGAACAGCATGTCCCTCCAGTAGCTGTCTTAGAACACCAGGGGGACTGAGGCTAGAGGCACCTCTGTAGGACTCATGGTCCAGCCATCATTCCAAGCCATGCCACCCAGAGCCCCCAGTCAGGTTATGTGCATCGCTAAGGACAGATTCCACCACCCTGCTGGCCACTGGTCCACTACTTGCTGACCCTCCAAGTTTTCTCACTCTTAACTTTAAAACTAACAAAATATTTATCCTACAGTAACACAATTTTAACATCCTCACAAACGTTCATTATTAATACTTTGTTGTAAGAATTTTGGTTTTGTTTTGCATTGCCTTCTGCATTGCCAAGCATCATGCCATAACTGCTTCTAGCTTAGTATTTCAGAACTGAACTACGAATCACTAAAAATTTTCTTGTATACAATTAAGCATTGTAATTCCATTAACTCTGTCCAGATTCTTGTTCTAGAAAAAAATGTTGCCTACACTGTGAGCACTCTGCATATGAAAAGCAGGCTAAACTTGGCTTAACAAAAATAACTCTACAGAGAAATAAGTTTCTTTTCACTTCTGACTGACAGCCAAAAAAACCCCCAAAACACTCAAACCACTGAGGTCCCCTCAAGATCAAATTTACTACTTTTCTACAAGGTAAAAGATGCTGCTGAGTGATGGATTCAAATTAGATTCTGAGGGGGTGGGCAAAAAAAAAAAAAAAA
>VXAU01000760.1:2458056-2499365 GCA_013399695.1 Formicarius rufipectus
TTTTTTTTAATATTGCCAGTGGATAAGCTTTTATTTTACAAAACTTTTGAAGTTACAAAAAATGTGCATTTTCTTATATGTAAAAAAAAAGTTGGATATTTATGTAATTTTGGTGCTTTACCTTTTTAACAGGCCCATAGAAGGTGGCATTGAGATCTGCAGAACCCATATGATGCTGGAGTGTCAGCTGTCGCCCGCTGTGCTTGGCTAAATAAAATCTGTAAGACAATTGAATCGAATAGAAAACAGTAGGTAGTTCACATTTTATACTGAAAGCTTAAAAAGGTTACACAGACTTTTCATAGCCTTTAAGGACATTCTTAAGAAATTTTTTTTCCCCAAAACATTCAGTCTTGTTAGAATTCTACTTAAATGCGACTCTTGTCTTCTCCAATCTTCACAGGAACTGAAGAAGAGCAGTATGCCAGCAAGTCTTTAACAGTACAACATATCTCTAGAGTTAAGTGCAGAAGATTTCTTTTTAAAACCTCTACCTAAAAATCTGTTTTTAACACATACCTTCTAAATATTTCAAAAGCATGTCTGGGAGCTGGAGGGATGTTGCACTTTGGTGTGGCTGACTGGGTAGGCCAGTAACCTGTTGTGAGGACACGCACTGTAAGATCAACACCACCTAATGAGACCTAAGGACAATGGGAAGAAAACAAACACTACTTTAAAACAGGACCACGTTTCTTCAGTTTTCCTAAATCAGCAAAGAATTTTCACAGACTACAGAAGAATTAAGACATATCTAGAAACATTACTTTTACAAAGCCAGATAAATTAATTCATCACTATCAGAGTGGATGGTACAGCAAAAATCCTCCACAGTATTTCACTCTGGAAGTTAAAAGTGCACAGAATTTAACAAAATAAATTCTCAAGAGACAACAAAACATCTGTGATCATAAACAGAACCCATGATACCTGTAACAAATCTTTCTAAATAGGTTTTTGGATGGCATGCAATAAAGCCAGGTTGCAAGAAATGTGTCAGTTTCCAAATAACTCTTTCTAAATTTACTCTGTGAAAGTAGAGAGTAAATACTAATATCTGATATTAAATCACAGGGAGCTCACCTATGGACTGCAATGTAAACAGTTACTCACTTTTACACATACCATCTATCCTCTTTCCCTAAAGACTGCCATCACTGTAAGTGTTCAGCACTGGTGAGCAAACATTCCACAACTGCAGTGCTGATCTATAAAGCAGATGTGTTAGCAGGTGATAAAGATCCAGCTACCAACTAAGTTGAATATTTGTAAGCTTTAAACTGACTGTTTTCAGCTCTAGCAGGTATAACTAATACCTTCAAAGAACACACATTAAGGACAAGAAAAAC
This sequence comes from Formicarius rufipectus, assembly GCA_013399695.1. Lineage (NCBI taxonomy): Eukaryota > Metazoa > Chordata > Aves > Passeriformes > Formicariidae > Formicarius > Formicarius rufipectus. Next base: position 2,459,406 of record VXAU01000760.1, read on the forward strand.
CAAAGCATACAATATCCAACTTATATAAACCTACTAGACAGAAATAGAGCACATTATATTTCAGGTGGTCATAACTATTCAACACCAGAGTAGCATTTCCATGCACTATGAAAGAGTTTTTGGATTGTGCATCGACCAGCTTGTGGTCAGGACTCTTCTGAAAGACCCACACAAACCAAAGACAGAGAAACCCCTTGGACTGAATTTCATTAAGGTTTAAAAGGAACAATTTGCAGAAGTATCTAAAGATCCAGATTTTTCTGCAGCCAACATTAGTGACATGCTTCTAATTTCCTATCACCAATGTCATGAGGATGACAAAAGAAGTTCAAACAACCATTTAGACACAGAAAACTAGATAATCTGTCAATTGTCTAAAATAAGGAGCTTCAACAGTTTTCCTCCAGCCAAAGTGTAGGGGAAGGCCATCAGTGCAGACAGGATACAGATAATAAATTTGGCTGGAACTGAAACATCTTAGCTAAAATGGCAACCATTTCCCCAATTTTTTTAGTTTTACCCAGACCAGAACATAGCACTAATTTAGAATACCTCACATCATACATTATACAGAGCAGTGAAAAGGTTTTGGAAGCACTTTATTTTACAAGATGTCTTTTCAGCATAAAAATTGGTATTAACTAGTGGAAAGTGCCCTGAACTGACCTAATCTTCAAAGGACTCAAAATTTTTCAGGATCACAGTTGTAGAAATTACTCAGTCTCTTAGCCTGGACCTTCCCTAATGCTGAGCTTTCCACTTACTGATAGCAAACCAATGATCTATGCAGACCTTGGCACTGCCTGTATCTCAGGAAATAAGATCCAGCAGGAAACTTTGCAGGAAGGATTATTTAGAGAAGAGCAGCTGCCTGACTCCTCAAGGAGGTACCATACACATTCAAAGTACACAAATTATTTGAAAAGGAGCAGAATGGGTTATTGCATACAAAATACATTACCACTAGCAAGTTAACAGTAACATAACCCCCCCCAAAAAAAATCTTCCTTTTTGCACTTCCTCTCAAATATTATTGACATGAAAAGAAATACATATGCTTCTTCATAAATGAGCATTCCGAACATTTCATTAAAAGGCCATGATTAGGCTGACCAAGAGGCAACCATCATATGAACTCCTGGTCTCTTGCCAAGAAAAAGATGAAATTTCAAGTAAGGCCTAGCAGGACATCTGCTAACAGTTTAAATTCATGTTTTTGGCTGTATGTAGCTAAAAAGAAGATAGAGGTATCATTTATTAACTCACTAATCTAAGACTGCCATGCAAAGTACACAAATCTTTAACAAAACCCCCACCCCATGTCCAAGTCTGGCGTGATACCTAAAAAATGGGAATGCTTCAGCAAATTTTTCTTGAAATTCGTATTTCAAGCACTCTAGAAGGAAAACATGACTAGCCTCTAAAGAAAAAAACCCACAAGCAGTAGTAAGACTGCCTGTCCACAAACACTTTTATATCTATCCATATCCTCTACAACCTTTTCTGAAGACACTTTGAGAACATGCTGTTCCCTCACTCATGATGATTCACAGTATGCTGATGAGGAAGATTTCCACTGAGTGCTTCAAGAAAGCAAAGATTTTCTATCACCTTGCACAACTGGGGACATTGGACAGAGTACAGGCATGAACACACTCCTGGCATTCACTTGAATCTGATTCAAACATGCTTGATGTACGGCCCCACTTACCTGCAGACAGGGAACTACCCGGCTGTCTATAATACATTATCAAGCTCTGCTGGGTATCAGCATAGAAATAATGGTCGTTTAGAGTAAACAAACTGGTATCTCAAACAGAAGTGGTCTCTCCGTTGCAATATCCCAGGTGTACTTTTTTCTGAATGAACAACTAAGTGCATATTTGCAATATGAATAAAATGGAAGCTTTGCTTTTAATAAAGGCACTCACTACATCATGAAAGCTAAACATGAGATGGAGTGCTTTGCACACACCTGTAGCACACAGTATTTTTCCTGCTTTAGGGAAAAAAAATACAGGTCACAACAAAGATTAGCTTTAAAGAATGAGAATGGGAAGGCTTTGCTGGTGACACGGCATTTGGGAAACACACATGGGAGCGGGCAGCTGGCTCCAGGAGGGCGGGCACGCACAGCTGGGCAGGCACAGCTGGGTGGGGGCGGCCGTCGTGCGCCCCCTGGCGGCCGCCGCTGGGCTGAGCCCCGTACCTGCTGCCCTGCGCCTTCGGAACACAGATACAACAGGAGTTGAAATGCGATTTTATGGAATGAAATTGGCACCACTTGAGCTGTGGATGAAGTTTCAAATCAGTCTGAGCATTTCAGGAAATGCTAACACAGTTTATAAGATATGAAACTCAGTGAAAGAACCGTAATTTGCAGAAGCTGACAAAAGTCCTTCTCTGCACACACATACAGTAACAAAAGAAAACCCACAGGCCTCGAGCCAAGACCAGGGTTTGCACTGAAGTAAAAGGACAAGCACAGAGACCCCCCCCACACACACACTCTTACCCCTGTCGCCTGAAGATGTTGCCTGAACTCATCCATCGTTGTATTTGAGATGCTCATGTCCCTGAACATTCCTTCCAGTTTAGATGTGAATTGACACCCACATTCAGTCTGAAAATACACAAAATAACTTCCTGTGCCAGCTGTATGAAAACAAGTTTTCTGATATGCAAACTGCAAGACTAAGAGTTGGTTTATAAATCTCAAATTATATTTCTGTACATTTGGTTACTGAGATTTCCATTTGCATTACAATCGGACCTTGGATAAAACTTTCATATCTTATACAAGGATCTAACCCTACCCAGACAGAAACCTTCTTTCCTTCTCTTTTCTCCATTATTGCATTTTTTATTTAATTTTTGCTTTCCACCTTCTATTAAAAAAATGTGCAAGTTTATCAAATCAAGACAAACACTTTCACTTACTTTTAAGTATTATACTGTAAAGGCAAATGAACTTTATTTATATTGTAAGAAAACTCCTGTTGCTCTTGCAATGTTTCATTTTAAAGGCTGGCTGCAGATCATCCACTGAGATTACCAGGCCTTTAGAAAATCAGGGACATGCACATGGATTTCAGTTGCACATGCAAGAGTATGGGCCCATTTCTAACATGTACTGTGATATATATGTATTTATATACATATAGTAAAGGTAAGCATGGTAGCTTCAGCATCCCAATCACTCTGCAATTCCATAAGAGAGCAGTTCACAGCCACTGACTCATCCTGCAAATGTATGTCCTGTGCATTCTAAATCAGCAGGATGAAAGTGGTGGAGAGGTAATTGGGAAGGAATTAATACTGACAATTTGGAGAAATCTCATTGTGCTTTGCTCACTAACTGAACACAAAGGTAAAACCAGTTTGATTTTAGGATCGAACCTCTCTGGTTCAGAAGTTTTCTAGCCATTTACCATGCCACTTAAGAACGTAGAACTTGCTTCAAGGACTGTTCAGCTTGAGACTTTACCTTCTTCTCCATCCCTAGGCCTATTTAATCAGTACATTTAACCAACTAAGGAAAATATGTTTCCAGAGACTGATATGAAGATTTTTTTTTCAATCTATCTCAAACTCCTTAATTAAAGAGGAATTGAGCATTAACACCAGTCTGCTGATGGAAGCAACTAAAAAACAGGCAGCAACAAAATTCTATTGTGAATAACAAAAAAATCTAGGATAAAACACAGCCTTATCTTCAAATTCAGCCACCGGTGTCCTCTTATTTGGACAGTTTTAAATTTTGAAAAAAATTGTGTTTTCTAGATTGTGCCCTCATCACAAGTACTCTCCACTACTTCCTTCATTTCCACAAAATTATTCAGAAAAGCCTTTAGTATTTTCTGTTGGGGTCTTAAAAATCAACTCTAATCTTGACTGCCGTTAGATAAATGTTATCTATAAATCTTTAATGTAAAACCAGAAGAAACCATAATAAAAATATAAATAGAAATAAAAATATAAAAAAAAAATATAAAGAGAAAAATATCCCTAAAAGGTATGCAGGTACTGTCTTACCTTTAATTTGGATATCATGTTTTTCTCAGAGTCATCTGAAACACTCTTGTTTGTGAGAAGTCTTCTTGCCAAGTGCTGCTTGTAATAGCGTTCAAAAACATCCTTCTCTTGCATAAACCTGAATAAAACCATTGCCTTATCCAATATAGTTTCTACTTCTTGCTCTGTTAGCTGTAAAACAAATAATTTGCTAGTTTTAATCTTTCAGCACAAATGTCTTCCACAACCTAAACACTTGAAGTAATTCACAGCAGCAGATGGTCTAACTGGAGCCTATACAGAAGCCAACAAAACTGGTCCAACATGCCACCAACAGCCAAAACAACGGTGCACAAACCCAAAATGGAGTAAGAAATAGACTTAAAATAAAGGGAAAGGCAGTATCAAGGGAGAAGGGAAAGAATAAATGGGTAAAATGTCTTGATAAGCATAGTAAAAATTCCTGGGTAAGTTTTATAATGCACTGAAGGAAATAAGTATTAGGACTTAGCTTGGAATGAAAGTTTTCAACTGCTAAAACTTGTTTTGTAAAGCCCATCTACTACCAGACTAATAAAATTATTACTTATTTTATAAATAAACAGAATTTACTATTTGATTCCCAAAGCACAAATTGCATCCCCTTATATTCAGTTTTATTCAGAGGCACTGAAGCCTCAGCTGAACCATCCTGTCCAGTTCTGGCTTCTGTACCTCAAAAAATTTCATGGAAGAAGCTAAGACTGAAGGGCACAGCTGTACTTAAAATGGAAAGGACAGATATGGTAGCAGTCCTCTATACATAAAAACAGTAAAAAGAAGCAAAGACAAATACGTTCCCCATACCAGGAGAGTTAATTTTCAAAAGAAATTACTAGATATTGAGAATAGCTCCCAAACTATCAATATGTTTAAGGAAATTATATTTAAGGTTTTGAAGGTAGCTGCAGAATCTACTACAACCTAATTGTTTTGTGAGGGAGCATCTGCCAGCAGTAATTCATGAATGCTGCTTCAGAGGCAGGTGACAAGCCACACTGATCTCCTTGTGTCTGATTTTTCTGTAAGTTTAGATCTAAAGCATTATGAGTTCAGATGTGCTACATATCCTTTTTTTTTCCCCATAGTAGTATTGCCATTTCTCTTAATATAAAAATAATTCACAGAAATGTAGCTTAGTTTAGTTTTATCCAAAGTTTACACAGCAAAGGGCATGGTATTTTAAGTTCATTTATACTTACTCCCTTGACTCCCTTTTTCAGCTTATCGTCAATAAATAATGAGAGGTACTCTGGAGACCTGGAGTTGAGGTTGAGGAAGTACTCAAAGTCACCCGCAATAGTCTGTTTGAAGAGTCGGTCATTATTGAAAGATTCTTGAAGAAAGCGATCAAACCTACTCTTCAAGTCCAGTAAACCCTGAAAAAAAGAATGAAAAAGAAAAACCCAAACACAACTCTTTCACAGATATGAAGCTGTAAGCTGGAAAACCATTATAACAGGTCAAGAAAACCAGATCTACAGTCAAGAGATTCGGCAACACTCTGTTTGGCATTGTTAGAAAGTATCTGATATTTTATTTCCAGTTTTAAATTTCTACTGCTGCCATAAATCTCTTGTAGAAGCAATTTTCAGATAAATTTGATAAAACACATGTCAAATACTGATATAGTTTTTTTATAATACACTTCTCAGATTAAGAAAGTTTTTTAAACACCCTGGATAAACAGGTTGATTTACCGTATTTTAAAATTTACAACAGAAAGGAGGTATTTGTTGCACTTGTTAAGCCTTGTCTCTTTTAAACAACATTGACAAAGTCACTACTGTAAATACAGGATATGGGAAAGTTGAGGCTAAGCAGCCACCAACTGCATCCCTAGAGCTACTGAACAAGTTTGAGGAGAAAACACACTGCAACAACAGGTCTAAACTTGTCAAGGCTTTTTCCCCTCCTCTAATTTAATCCAGGAACATGTTCTGCATTATTTAGTTGCAGGTTTCTTGCTGACCTTTAAGGGTCACGTGAGCGTATGAAAGGTAGACATGAACAATAGCTCTCCAGTTATCACAGTGTGAAGTATATGGGCATGAACTGAACAACTTCCTCTGAGCTAAATCATCAGACACATCATTTGCAGGATTTGCACCATCTTCACCCCAAGTTAAAGCAACAGAGCATAGAAAGAGAAGCATCTTAAAACCACCTGAGCACCTTGCTAAGTATATATGATAGTTACATCTAAACCCTGTGTGTAAGATAGCATTTGGCAGGGGGAGAAAACTTCACTCAAGATTTAGATTTGTAATGGGTAACAACTGCCCACAAAAACTGTCCAGGATAAATGATGCCAAAGTCCTCGGTCTCTTCAGAAATTACTCATATGTGGTTACTTAAAGAAGCCATTTAAGAATTACTCAAGGAAGCAGTAACATCTCTTAGGAACTCACCATCTCACTTAAAGCAATGGTCTTTAGACAGGCTAATTAATGCGTATTAGAAATTTTAAATGCAAAGTAAATCCCACTATCTCTCTGTTTACCAAGGTTAGCTTATGTCTCCTCTCCAGGAGTACACCATCTGAACAATCTGGTATTAAAAACGAGAAACTGTTAGTACTTTAAATTACAACAGCATTTCAACATCTAATTGTAAATCTAATCCCCTGGCAATGCTTTTGCAATCATCTTGCCATTATGCTAAGTGTTCATGATGGCATGTTGCAGAAGCAGTGCAGAGTTAGGATGTATTTTATCCTTGATGGTATAATGCAGCTTCCATGTCTGTCTTCTTATTGCTATTGCCCTGGAAAGATTCAGATGAACTTGGCTGAGATGAGAAGAGTAAGATGGTTTCTCAATTCACAGGTCTTCTGTCTTCTTCTCTAAGCTCAGTGGAAGAGGTGGACAAACCTGTGGGGGTGTTTATTGGCAATGGAGTATAGATCCCTTCCCTAGGACATCTTCCTGAGATGGCTGCAGCACAGACTAAGGGCTGAGCTCTACCAAAGCACATGGGACCCAGCTGCAAGTCCTTCTCAGCTTCATTATGCTGTTTGCCTTTGTAGAAGGAAACCTCGATACCATCTTTATAATTAAGTTTATAAATTTTTCTCTGTTAAATTTTTTATGATGCCTCTTCAGGTCCATCAGGAGTGAAAATTACTTCAAAGTAATCCAGACACTTATTTTCCACACCAGTTGATCCCCCTTTCTTTTTAAAATCATACCACCACAAACATAACAGTCTTTAGTCATTGATCCAAATAAATTTCAATGGGCATTCTTTCTGCTTTTTAAAAGTCCTTGAAGAGATGAATCGTGTTCAAACCTGGTAAGAAGTTTGCTTCAGCATTGCCAAAAAATTATTAATCCAATCCAAAATGTTTTTATACTCAAATGGATTCTTCAAATAATAACCAGTTCTAGCACAGTTGTTTTCAAATGAAACAGTACAAATTTAACAGACATACAAAGTTAAATGTTTCTCATAAAGAAGGACTTTAACTAGACACTTCAATAAACCTCAAACTTAATGTTTAATGAAGACACTTTCAAATTGAATATAAAATCTTCCAGCTATAGAAACATACCCTGAAAGTTCAATGAACTCAAGATTTTACGTGCAAATTTAAAACCACCTTCTCCAAGACAATGGAAAAGATGACAAATACTCCTGAAGCATATTTTGTGGTCTTGATAAATTAATGGCACACATCATTTAGTGAGAGATGGAAAACAAGAACAAAGATCTTTTAATGTGTAGAAGTGTTCTGTTTCTCAGGGAGACTGATCATGAAGCAAGTAATTTACTATGACCAACAAACACAGTCACCTCTCAAATCACAGCTGAGCTTGCCATGAAATATTCCCATGTGAACACTGATAGTTAATATTACAAAAAAATAATCCAAATGGACACTAGAATGTTATTTGCCAGGAGACATACGACTCGCTCTGGAGACACATAATTTAGGGTAATCAAAGAAGATCCCAGCAGTTAGATAATTAGCCTGGATATGCTGTTTAATACAAGCAGCTACCAAAAGCACAATAACTGAGCACGTACTTTCCAAGCAACTTCAGCAAGAGTTCTGAACATGTCTGAAAATTGAATGTACATTTTTTAAAAAATTATAAATTTAGCTTATTAATAACAATCCTTTTGAATTGATATTAAGGTTTACCTTATAAATTGTGTCTGTGGTGAACTGCTGCCGTGGGGAACGTGGGAAAGATGAAAGAAAAGAAATTTAAATGTTTTAACTACCTGAATGTAGTCAACTGGATTCTTTCCTTCTCCCTCTTCAGAAACTAGTGCTTTGCCTTGCTCTCTCAGGTATGAGCTCATGCACTCGCACATCGTCTTCAGACCATTTGGCACACGGCTGAACAGCTTGTACATGCAAGCAAGGTCTGGAATCAAGAAGGAGAGATTATGCAGGACACCTCTGTCTTTTATGTGTCTGTAACCCATTCATCTCAGGGCAAAAGATGACAAAAGAAGTTTCACCTAAAATAATGAGAAGTGCCTTAGGCTAAACATGGCTTTCCAAAAGAACAATCCATCCTTGCACATTTATGCAAAATCTTATCTTCATAATGCAGCAAATACTTCCACTCTAGTATTTAACTAAATCAAACCAAGGCCTATAAAAATTAAAAGAATTCCTGTATCATACAAATACCCTTCAACATCCTTGTCCCCTGAGCCTGAAGGGTATCTAAACTGGATAGTAAAGAAAAAAATCTTAAGTACTGTATCATCACTTGCCTTTTTAATACAGTAACTCTCTTTTCTTACAGCTAGGAAATGTGCTCACTTTGTAGCTCTATCACCTAGTGATCATGAAGCTGCTTTAATGAACAAAGGCCATTAATCTAAGCAGCAAGTCTGTTTCCCCATTTCCGTGGCTTTAGTGTGAGCACCAATTTCTAAATACAGATACTACAATCTTTCTCTTCATCATGCTGCTTTACAAACTTTTGTTCTATTTCTTTCCACAGTAACTTCATTCAGTCGCTTTGTCCCACATTAGCCTCTACTAGGGAAAATCAAATCAAGCCAAACCCTTCTTTTTCAACCAGTTCAGTAACCTGCTTCTTATCCTTTAAAAACAACCAACTCCTTTCTGCAACAATGTCCTCTCTTCAAGAATTGGTCCTGCAATGCCTCTGTTTGTTGTTCACACAAGTACTTTTTAAAAAAACTGCCTGTGGGCCAAAAATAATTGATGCGCTTTGACAAATACATACTAGAGGAATGAAAGTAATAAAATGGCCCATGGACAACTGGTAACAAACAATACATTTATACTTTTCTTACAAGATACTTGGTTTACCAAAAAAGTATGTGTATATGGTACCAAAGAGAAACTAGTTAAGTGTGTAAGCTCTGTTTTAAGAGCCCTCTAAAAGTCACTGAAGTAATATTCTCAGACATTTGCAGAACAGAGAGACCAAAGTGTTTTCACAATTACACAGAAACACAAACGTTAAGCTAGGCTTATACCATGTTTAAAAACAATAGGCAGTATCAAAAATTTCTGTCTCCCATGTGACCCAGTCTTACCTTCTGTCTTCCCATTTTTCAGCATATGAACTAGCCCAGAGTTCTCCATTTCCACTATAGTTTTCATGTGCTTGGAAATAAGTTCCCTCTCAACAACTTTCACAATAGGTTCTTCTGTTGATTTATCCAGACAATGCATCACCCGTTCTATTTCTTCATTAATTCTAGCTTCTACTTTCTTTATATACACAGAAGCACTGTTTTCAGCTAAAAATTTCTGACTTTCCATCTGTGATTAACACAAATTAATACTTTAGACTTTTTTAAAGGGGAAAAAGAAAATGTACTCTTTATGTCAGATCAGCATTTATAAGCAAGTTCAAATCAAACACAGCACGTCCAACACATTATACACCCAAGATTTACATACACACTTCACACAAAATTAACATTCTATTATGCTAAATCTGTTACATAAGGGAGTACATGCAATATAAATAAGCTATTTTTCATTTTAAATCAACCTAGTTTCCAGTTACCAACTGGAGTTTTAGCCACAGGTCCAAAAAAACAATAGGATGGGGAGAGAGAAGAGGCAAAAATTCCTGTCAAAGACCAGTTTTTATCAGTTGTCATTATTCTGGTTAGTGACAATGGTGAGCAGATTATTCCATGACAAACTGTTGTTATTCATATTGGTCAGCATAGTCTTTTGGAGAAAAGATGTTTTATTTTTTTGTTTTTAAAGGCAGAGTTAAAAAATAGAACTTAAATGAAAATAACTATTTTTCTTAATTCTATGTAGCACCTATGAAAACCAGTACACAATAACATTTAAATGGTTGTACAACAAATGCTTCAGTTTTTCAAAGAAGTTTGGAGATGAGAGCAAACGACACACAGACAGTGGATTGTGCATAAGAACTGGGAGACTGGCAAATTATCTAGATATCTTTTAACATGCTTTTAAAATCTCTATTAATTTCCACCAAAAGATGAACATGATTACATCCAACAAGCATTCAACTGGCTTTCCTCATCAAAGTATCTCACAAAAACCTCTCAGGGAATATTTAAAATGTATTGTCTGGTGGCTGATCAGCAATTGGAGAGCTACTTGGTTATGCTTAATTCCTTGACTCAGTTCATTTTATTACAAAAAATAGCTAACAAATGTAGATACTATGAAGGAAACAAAGCTTCCTCAAAGGCAGTTTGACAGGTTTCCCAGCCTGAAACAGTTTGAACCTTTCATGCTACTGGTATTTCAAACAGGTATGAAGGGGTAGACTCAGTTACATGAAATAGCCTAAAGCAGCTGGCACAAGATTACCTTGTTGGTTGGTTTGTTACCTTACATGTTATTGGCACCCACAGCTCAAAGCTACATTCAAATTAGGCTAATTCTGTGAAATCTGTGTTACTTTTTCCCTGCAAAGTTAGCAATTCTTTTTCTTATTTCATTTAATAGATATGGACACACTCATCAAATAAGCAACAACCAAGTCTCACAACCCGAGGGAGTTACAACAACATTCCAAATACAATATTAGAAAACACTGCTGTACCTGAAAAAATTCTGCAGACATCTCCAAAAATGGAGCCTCAAAGTCTTCTTCATAGACTGACCTTCCTTCAAGACCTAGAATCATTAACATCTGGCAAGCATTTCTTATTGCGCCTCTGCCAAAAAGTAAGTTGTTAACAACTTCAGAAATCTACATGTTTGTAAGACAGAGCACACAGCAGAGTAACAACTCATAACATAATATTAACTTAAATAAAATATAGTAATAGAAAGTCCATTCTAAACCTGTTCAATACATGACATGTTTTCAAGAACATTATATGAGCAAGACCATTTAGTTTCATTCACAACTAAAGAGATGACAATGTTTATTAAATATTTTAAAAGCAGTGATAGAGAAGCAGGTCTCAAGTTCTACTAGCCTGCAAGACTATAAAAAAATGTATTTCAATATACAAGAAAATAAACCAAAATTCTACTTCAAAGAAAACTGCACATGTAGATCAGAATTGACCAATTCAAAATAATTGCACACATGGAATTTGCTGTGCAAAGTTTGAGCTTTGTGTTGGTTGGCTTAAAAAAAAAAAAAAAATCCCAAAAACATCAACAACAAAAAACCCCACCCAAACCCAAATAAACCCCACCAAAATAAAAATGTATTAGTAAGTTAGTGAAAACAAAAGAACTGCACCCGAAAAAAAAATTTCCACTTTCTGGCAGTAGGGGACAATACCCAGCTGTAGCCAGGGAGCATTTATTTTTTTCTTCATAAATTGCATGTTGGGCAATCTCAGTCACAGAACTGCAGCCAAAGTAGCAAGGATTTTACATATCCCCACACCCAACAGCTGTTCTGAAACTGGAGAAGCACAAGAAAATTTGCAAATTTGCAGTTCCTTCAGCTGCAGCATCTGCAGTGTGTGGCACAAAACTCCACATCTAAACTGGCCAGGGAAGCCATGAAACAGGGTTAAAAGCTTAGAGATGCAACTCAGCTACCAAGAAACAAATGGATCACAACATGAGGAAAAGGAATTGGATTTAAAGGAGGAAGATAAATAAATACAGATATGCACAAAATACAGAAAAAATACAGGACAGCAAGAGGCAGAGAATCATCAAAACTTTGCTTTATAACCAAATGCTCTCACCCAACATGGTAATGGACACTTTACAGAAGTTTTAACAAAAATTACAAGAAAAATATTAAAATATATTAACAAGCTTCCCCATTCCCCCCTATGTTAAAACTTAGCATACCAGAAATGTTATTTCAGATTATGGAGAAATTTTAGTTTTGCAGCTTCAAGTAATGAATTGCTTATGTCTGTTCTTGAGTCACTCATTATTTGTAACTAAAGACAAGTCACTGACAAACACCTTACCTGTCCACAACTTCTCCTTTCCTTTCTCTTGCAATCATATCCAGCAGAGTTTGTCGCAGGTGATCCCTAATACAGCCGTAGCGTACAACTTGATCTCGAAAAATAATCAAGCCCAAATTGTAGACATTCTCCACGTTATTCTGCTGCACATACACACGGTCCTACAACGAAGGCATACACAGCAAAAAAACTGTATATTCAGTGCATCTGTGCTATTCAGAGATCAATTATTTCTGTACAGAGCCTTTCTTCATGGTAAAAAATTATGAATACCCTCAAAATTCAAAATCAGTCCCATTTTCAAAAACTTCATTTACACTGAAAGACTACTGCTCAAGAGTGTAAGCACCGCACTTGTGACTAAAGCGTGCCAAAACAAATACACTGCCTTGCCACTTTTTAGTCTGGGTGCAGAGGAACCTCCTACTGACAAAATTCATGGCACAATCTGAAAGTGGCTTTACTTACCTACTCCAACACTTTCCATCCACCCCTCTCTGATCTTAATTCATTTCCCTAAAATTTTTCCCCACCTCCCCATGCATCTTCCTAGCATTCCTTTTAGGCAAACAAAATGCAATATTCAGTGGCATTTCCTGAAATAGCATCACTATGAACAGAAGAAAAAGTTAACTAAGAGGAGCTGTAATCAAAATCTGTATGGATTGGTACTGCAAAATCATACAGAAGGACTGACGATCACCCCTCCCCCCTCTGAAAAAAAATTCACTTTCATTCAACTTGGGCAAATGTTATGTTTCATTATAATTGCACACACGCAGAAACACCCAAAAAAGAAAAGAACATATACGTTTCAATATGGGTATAAATTCTATCTGCCTACATAATCTCAGTCTGTAAGAAGGATCAAGCTCCTAAACTATCACCTTTTTTATTCACCTACATTTACAAACTGACACTGAGCTCAGATCAGCATTCCCAGACCACATAGTCCCAAATCCATCACACAAAGTTGACGGAGACACTACTGAGCAGACCCTCTGATTACTTACTGCTATCCACAGAATGCTCCACAAATTTGACTCCCTTTCTTACTCCTCTCTCCCAACATATCAACTGTCTAGAAAAGGAAGAGTATTAATAAAGTTGCTAGCAGATAGAAAATGCATGTATTTGCTTAATAGCCACTAGTGCTGCACTAGGTCAGGTCATTTAAAACAATATTAAGAACAGAAAAACTGTGAGCTTTTTCTGAGATGATGATCTTTCTTAATTTCTGTCAGGTCATAATCCATTTCTCTAAAATCATAGCTTGAATAATTACTAAAAATACTGCTTTGCTACCACTTAAACATCAGGACAATGGTATTAGGAAAAGAGTTTTGTGCCCACTCATAAATCTGATTGGGATAAGGTTTTCTAAGAATGCACACAGCTGTAAGAAAATAATAATAATTAAAAAAAAAAATCAAATTCTATAAAGGATGAAGGCCAATGTTTGAAATTGAATATAAAGATTAGCTTCTCCACTGGTTCTGTCAACTATCTTAAGTGCTTTATCACACTCAGAATTGAAGAGTAAAGCTACTCAAACACCTAGAAAATGAAATCATTAAAGGAAAAAATGTTAAGCTTCAGACTGTGGAAAAAAAATAACAAAATCGCAAGTTTATGTAAATTTCACAATTATAAAAAATCAGAAGACAGCACACAATTTTGCAGCTGAATTTACATGGTAAAGTTAATTATATACTAATTATATGTCAGATCTCCACTTGGTGACCAGAGCAAAGCCAAACACTGGGTTCTGCTATTAATAAATGATTTCCCACTTCCTTCCTTCAGACAGGCAGCATTTCATTTAAATGAAAAAACAAGATGGGAACAGATCAGATATGCCTACTCTGTGGGTCCTGAAGAAAGTTCAATTCTGCCTCAGAGCAAAATGTTTAATAATTGGTCTCATGAAGTCAATTTAGTGCTACATGGTGGTCTAGGTCTTTGGAATACATTATTTTTTGTTATTTAGAAACAGGGTTGTTTATTTCACTTCCTTATTTACACACTTGCATCAAGAACAGAAGTAAACGGGATTCTCAAGGAAGTCAAGCTTAAAATTTTCAAAGAGCTGAAAGAGCAAATTAAAAAGTAATGTCTAATATACTATGTAAGTTAAGGAGAAAAGAATCTATTTATCATTTCCAAAAAACATTCAGGCTTCTGAGGCACAGACAGCAGGGTATCTAAAAGGATTAAAGCCACAGCCGTGACTCATCCGCATAGTTTCTGTTGTGGCAATGCTAAACAGTGCCATCACAAAATAGTAACTGCACTAGAAACTCCTCTCAGTGTTATCAGCACACCTCTATAGTAAGCCAGACCACTCTACAACATCCAAATCAGAGCAGCAACATTAACATTTCTGCTACTGCTGATTTGCTCACCCTTGGTTACAGATCACATTACTGTTTACTGGAAGATCTCCCAATCTATAAAAAGTGATCATAGAGAGAAAGCCCCAGTTGGGAACAGGTTTGACTGACAAGGCTACACACCACTGAACAGTAATCACTTCCCACAGGGAGAAGCAGTGCGTGCTTAAAGGTAAGAGGAACTTTCAGAAGACAAGGGTGGAGTTTCAGACAAATTATTCATAAACCACAATCCTGCTAACACTGAAGAGTAATTCTAATCTGAACTCAAGTTACATACTGTAAAATATCACCAGCCACATTTTGCCCATCTCTGCAGAGATGATACAGCCTTCAGACACCCTTGTGTGTGTATATATACTAAGTGTCTTTGATCCTAGTTTTGGAAATAAAAACAACACTTCTCCGTATTATCTTGCATGTAAGGCATGGACAAGGAGAGTCATGTGCCCTGAGGTCAAAACTCACATACCCAATCTGTCAGGACTGGCCTAAAAAAAAAAAAAGACACCATGACACAGGTGAGGAGGGAATGCTCTGCCCTCTGAAAAATACACAGCTGTTCTTGCAGGAGCAATTGTTCACTTCTGGCAGTGTAACTGGCACTACCCATATGCCTACAACACATCCAGGGGTGTGACTCCTGCAGTCGCATACCTGCCATTGCTTTAAATTTAGCTAGTACAAGTAATAAAGAATGGACATCACAGAATCCAGTTTAACCCAGTTTTCATTACGTATTCTAAGAATTCTCACACTCAGTGCTGCTTGAAGACCAAACAACTGCACCTCCACTGCTACCATTACACACAGTAATTAAATAAACCTGGTGGAGACACATTTACCTACGCTGCTGCCATGAGGCTGCATTTCAGATACGCCCAATGGGAGTGCATCACTTCACTACTTCAGCATGTCTTAGTACACGACTTGACTTAGTGAAGATGTGATTTAGAACATGACTTCACTGCTTCAGTGCTTCACTGCAGACAGTGCCATGGAGTTATGGAGAGTATTACATTTACTCTGGCATCGATTTCTGTGGCCTACACATGCGGAGCAAAAGGAAGAGAGCTAGTCCTGTATCCTACAAAATACAGAGCAACTTGTAAACTTACAATTCAGTCATGGAATGTCTCAAAAAAGTCAAGACAAATCTTTATTGCGCAAACGGCTGCAAAACACCTGCAACAGACCTGAAACCAGCAGACTTTTGGCAGAGAGTAATCACAACACAAGAGATAGGTCATTGAGTGAATTGTGAAGAGGTTCATGTACAATGAAATCCTGCCATAAACCTCAAACAGCAATAATTAAGTATCCTAATGCAGAAACCCCACTGTAGAAAAAACATGCCTTTCTGAAAAAGATCTATTTGAATTGATTTTTATTTTAAAAGCAGCAAAATTAAAGGGGAAAGATTAAAGTGGGTTGGAGAGGTGTTTGTTTTGACTTAAATCATACAAGTCAATGGGTGAAACAAAGATGGAAAAGAAATGTGTCATCAGAACAGATGTAGTTTAGTTTAAGATGTACAGTCACTAGGCTGAAGTAAGAATTTTAGACAGTAAGAGTAGAATTCAAGAGGATGTTAAATGTTTTACTTTCACTGATGTCACACTGTGGCGTGTTGGGCAATAAGTACATTTCCTGAAACTGATGGGTAACTGAGATGGCCTACAAAATAAGAGAAGGATTGGGTTATGCTTTGTTTACAAATATATGATAATTGCATATACTTCTCCTGGTAGAACACAAGCATATCAATTAACAATGCCTAGTGACTGAGGGTTATAAAGTGTTTGGTTTTTTTAGATAAAATATTTTTCATGTCAGTTATAGTACTGTGCTTGAATAAAACCATAAACAACTTCTGACATAAGCATATGACTATAATCCTACATGTCATTCAGACACAACATCATAAAAGAACAAATCATTCCTTATTTTATAAAAGTTCTTGAAAATTGTTTCTCTCAAGAGCAGTCAGGTTTCATCTTTCACAGATGTTCCATCACTTTATAATTTTGTGGCACTAGCAACCACAAAATTAACTTCCAAAATTCCCAATTTTCTGAATGAACATCCTCAAGACTGTCAGTTTCCTGCTTCTAAGGAAGAGAATTATGTCTGACTCAAGTGACAAAGATGAAACTGCAAATCTTTGAAAGTAGTTCTATTTTAAACCATACTTATACTTCAATTTGTAATCAAAGCATGTCTTTTCTATTGACAATTTCTCTTATGTCACTCCAAGTCAAAGAAAAGAAGGGAGTCTACCCATTGCATCAGCTCCTTGCATTAGATAGTTTCATCTAATAAAAATGAAATTTATAAATAAACCTCATGTTACATTATCAAGGTTTAACACTGTTAAACTTTAAGTTAAACTGTAAGTGCTCTTAAAGTTTATATAAGCATTTTGAAAGAAAATGTTGCTATATTTTTACTATTATACTATAAATATATTTTATTGTAGATGTGTTTTTTTGTGTTTCTTTGGATCTTACTTTGGCACCTGGAAAAAAATCTATAGAAGGCAAATAATTAGTCAAGCAAAGGTCTCAACTGAACCAGCGCTTGAAATCATTAAGAACTATCAAACAGCACATGGAAGGGTATATAGTCCAGAGGTATTCAAGTTTACTTGTTTATTATTCTGTTCTGAATCTAAAAGATAACCCATGGAGATCAATTTGCACCTGTAGGAATGCTGCAAATTTCCCTGAAATTTTGGTGGAAAAGAGAAGGCTGACTGGATGTTTGAATAGCACTCATAAGCTTCACACCAAAGTCAAGGCATTGCTCTCCTGAGTGCAAAAAATACTTAGGAAACAGTTCTAGTTTCCCCCCAGAACTAGTAACTGCAGTATGCAACTCTTTGAGAAAGAGGGGACGTTTTGATCCTTAATATATTGGTCAACACACTGAAACAGGAAAACCTGATCGGCCAATTTTCTCTGCCACTATTTGAGGGATCAAAAATGTATTGATTTTAAGAGTAGGAGATAACACTGCACTATCCATTACCTTGGAGCATTCCACACCTCCTGCACTGAAATAATATGTAATATTTGGATAAAACACAACAGCTACTCCCATGGAAAGCTCTGGATTCCCTCTTCTAACATTTCTGAAAATTCACCATTAGCTTTGGTAGATTAATCTCGTCACTAACTATTCTTGAATTTGCCTAGTTACAGCTTGCAACAGTTGATTTGTATTTGTCCTTCACAAACAGACTAGAGATTCCAAGATTTCTCATAGCAAAGACAGTACATATTAAAAATAATCTCTCAATCTTCCTTTCAGCAAGGTAAGATACACAAATCATTAAGTGTCACTAGAAGGCATTTTATCCAGCTCTCTATTTTTCGGTCTTTTCCCAACTGAAATAACACAAACCAACCCCCACATGACATGAAGGTCAGTAATTCCATTAAAAAATAACCAAGTTATTAATTACTCCAAATGCTTTTAACTTTTAGCAGCTTATTAACCAAAGGGAACTTGACAGCTAATACAAACATGGTCAATGTCATAGGGTGAGATCTTTAACAGCAACAAGATAAGATCTTAATTCCAGCTGATTAGCAGATAGAGCACAATTCCAGTTAATGATCATTTTTGACCAAAAAAAAAAGCCACCATTGTCTGTCCTTCAAGGTCTAATACTGCATAACATAGTATATTTAATATGACAGTTTGGCAAAGAATAATTTTATATTAAAAAACACACAGCATCTCAACACATTTTCTTCATCCTCAAGTCAAATCCTTTGCTAGAAGCTAAACAAAAATACTCTTCTGCATCCTAGAGCATGCCCACTATTATGGGAATTAAAATACATATCGACTACCCGAAGCAAAACACACAACCCAGAGACAAAAATGTCAGGCCCTCTCTCTTCAAAGAAAAGCCTTTTCTGTTGGCTCCAGGTAAGAAATTTCAAGCTTGCAACCCAAGATCACATTCTCATCTAGGCACATCACTTAATCTTGTACCCAAGCTCTATATGAACAGCAAAGGATTTGGTTAGAATTTAACATTCAAGGACACACACTGTACCTAAGCAAAGTTATCCTCTTCAAATACTTAAGCTTAAAGAACATCTACATTGGAAGTCTGGGGAGACTTTACACCATCATGCTTTCCACAGTAAGAAAAGATCGCTACATGAATTACAACATGCAAATCACATCCACGACGTGCCAGAATGGGCCAGACTAGCTTAGTTTTTAAGAACTGCAAAGTTCAACCAATTTTTTTAGATTAATTTTTCAAGTGATGAGATAACCTAAAAGAAGAATCCAATTACAATTTTTCAAACACCTAAAATACTCTTGTATGCACACAAGAAATTCAAAACAAGTGATAGAGAACAGTTTTAGGAAAATGACTGGGTAAGCACGCCTTGCATTTTACCCCTCCAGTTTGTTTGGATGTGTCAAAAGACAATTTCCTGCACAGCTAAATGTGTGAAATAGCAGAATACCCACCATATACATCAGAATGTCTCTAATCATCACCATTGCCGTTTGATGATCATTCCACGCTTGATTTAGTGTTTGGAGAAAGTTGTTATTCAAGGAATTTAACACATCTTCTCGCACCTGAAGCAAAAAAAATAATACATTGCCATTAATTCAAATCAGTTTCTCCTGCAGCATTTAATCTCAAACTTAGCTTCCGCACAAAATTTCTTGCTCCTCTATGAACATGAATATTGAGAACAAGTTCTTGCTCTTCCTGGGTCTCGACCATCCCTACCTTGTACTTCCACTCTTCTGTGGAAAAATTACTACTGCACACAAGTTAGAAAAGCTAGGCTGAAAATAAGAGCAACAAAATAAACACAGATATTAAATTTCAGAGAAATTCTAGAAATCTCAAATGTTAGAAGTACTTTTTACAGCTCCTCAGAGGTTTTATTTGCTATGTGATAGTATTCCAATTAATGTTAACTTTACTGTCACAAGCAATTTCAGAATACTGAGTAGTAGCAGTCAATGTTACAAACAGGAAGAAGTAAAAGTGGAAAACTGGCCATGATGACATTTAGATAGACAAGCTGAGATAGCATAAAGTTATAGAAAACAACATTTCTGAAATGAAACAATGCCTTGGTAAAGAACAGATTTCTACACTGACTGTCCATACTCACCAATAATGAGAAAAAAGGAAGTCACCTTTGTTTATACAAACATATTCACTAGCTGATTCATCTGTCTGTACTTCAGACTTTAAGCCTCTTTGCCACTACTACTGCTACTAGTAAAAAAGAACATCCAGTTTAAGATTTTCATTATATGTAGCAGACATATACTACAGTGCTCAAGTTTTAAACTCATATAAAGGAAAAACTCATGGGAACATTAAAATATTATTCCAGAGTTAACAAAATGTGGGGACTGACTTTTGACGTAACATGCAGAATATATTGTGCCCTTGTTGTAACGCAACAGAATGTATTCTCACAGTTATCTGTGCTTGTACCAGTGTAAATTTCAGTATAAAGAATTCAAAGAGGAAAATAAAACATACACAGCAAGCAGTCACAAGCTGCATCAACATCACATGCAACCACCTGGAAGACTTCATTCTGTTATTTAGGTTTCATGAAGTTATTAGGCCAAAGCAGCGTAACAAAGAATTTTGTCTGCCACTCTACTCTATATACTCCATAAACTCAGATGAGCAAAGCAGAGACAGGGCATGGCACATCATACAATCACAAGGGTCTCCTCTCAAGAACCTCTGGAAGCTTATCCCAACAATATTCACCTTGTTACTGAATCCAGGCAATATAGGTATGTGTAGGTTGTTCAAAGCTTTCGGAAATCTTCAAACACCTACTCTGCAGACCTGACCAAGGCCGTTCCTCCTTGCTTTTGGAAAACATAATATGCAGTTAAAAGCACTGCTCAGCTGCTACATTCTTTCTGATCATGATCATCATTTATCCTTTGGTCTCTCAAATATGTGCTCTGTTGACATCCAATCTACATAGTTTTTAGCCAGAACATAAATATGCCTTAAAAACTTCAGCAGACATACTTGTGAAGAGTATGCAGAATCTCCCAGAACAAGAGAAACACACATGACATGGTTACTTTCACTTCTTTGGCCAGTATGGAAAAATATTGAAAAGATTACTTGGTATATCATCCACACAAGTAAAATTTACCAAAGCATGGTTAGTTTATAAGCACAGATAAACAGGTTTTTTTAACAACACAAAGTAGCGTGCCTTTAAAATGGCACACATCCATCACACTAATGCTACTGGAACAGCCAGTGCCAAATCATACACCAACTGGTAGCAAAAGGGGGTTCTTGCTACCAGGCAGCAGTGATGACTTGCTTACAACCAGATACCTGAACACCCAAGAGTGTTCCACCAACCTCTGCTCCATAGAGAGTGTTACATGGCTTTCTGGAAATGTGCTTTAAATTCAGGAATGGGCCCTGTACAACAAAACTACGTTAAGAGTCTGTCTTCTCAATGACATTCTTCTAGGTTTATTTTAAGCTGCAGAGAGGTTTGGGAAGCTGTTCTTTCAGTTGCTATAAAAGCCAACCAAATTATTGCTTACAACAGCTGTCTAGTTAATAAGTACTCAACACATTCCTTGTACAGGCCACAAATACAACAATATTACAGGAGAACTATTATAATGCACATGATGTCTTAGCCATGCAAAGACGAAGAGTCAAACCATTTTGGTAGAATAAATGACTTGAAGTAAAAGAACCTGAATATCCACACTCTTATACAAGAGAAGAAAGTCCTTCAGAGTGATGCCTAAAATCCTGGAAAATAGGCACTCAGAGAAATGTTAATGGAGAAAGATAGATAAATACCATTAGGCATCAAGAGAAACAGCTGCTACTCTTCCAAAACCTTAGGAAAATTTCAATCTCAAAGATTTTTATCATCAGATTGTTACTTTGAATTAGCAGAGCTGGTAGGGATTTCTGTTGCAATATTTACGGTTATACAGTAAATTGGCAAGCGAAGACAGCGTAAATAGGACTGTCCATATAAATACTTGCTTGAAAATAATTAGCAGCTTCATAATCTATGGAAGGTCTTCTTACAGTTGCAAGGATGAAGTCTGGTATATAACTTCAGGCTCAACAACATTTTATACAGGATACAACTCTTCAGGAAACACAGAACCCTCCTCCCAACCTCTTAAGAATAGTTGGCATAAGCTTTCAATACCTTTAAATAACTCTTTATTAAGTGTACACAAAGCAGACTTATGGCCTAGTATTTTCTCTCTTACAGTGCCTGGCCTGATACAGCAGCACAAATAGCTCAATTATGTAATTTCCACTACTGTAAGGACAGCCAGAACCTTCTGTGTGGAGCAGCAGTAAAGAACAGCACTTTCTGAACTAAGGCCTCAAGCTCTCAGAATTTTTATTATGCAGTCTCTTTACCTACTACAAAAATCCAAGTAGTCTAAAAGATAGTATTCTAAAATCTTAAGAGTCCCAAGTAAGTTAACAGATTAACTATGATTTTACCAGAAATGTCTGATCATTCCTGCAGTTCTATTCTACCGCTGAAAGCAAAAATAACACCGAAGAATACTGATGTTTCTGAACAGTTATTTACTTTCTGGCAATTCCTTGACATCCTTTTCTCCTTCACATAGTAGCAGACTTGCACAAGATCATCTGAAAACATGATTAATACAGAGGCAGATAACACGTCATATGTTGTCAGTCAGACTTACAGTACACCCTAATGCTCAATGGGTAATTTGCCTCCTACATGACTTCTCATGTAATTCCTCCTTATTTCACTGATGTTATGAAAATAATTTCAAATTCCTTGTAGTAGATGCCTCTCTTATCTCTCCTCTTCTGAGAAACCACATTAGCAAATTTTAAAGCTGGTAAAGGATCCGACAATAACTTTCTGAGTCCCAGAATAGACACGCTTCCTTCAGTCCACATCTTCTTCATGAGCACCCCGCACAATTCCTTCTGCATGAACAGTGCCACAATGACCAGCTCTGTGCCCTCCTTACCAGAGACTTTCTTCCATGCCTGCCTGTAATACTATTCTGAAATACCAGGTTCTGTCACTACACCAAACTCCACCAGCTGTATCAGCAAAGATCACTACATCATAAGGCACTCTGTCACAGCAGCACCAGAAGTGTCTGCTAAGAGCAAGAAATACTACAGGACATGAGGATATCCCAAGCATCTCTTCTTTTTCTGAAATAGCCTAACATCTCCCCAGACCAGCATGTTTCAGTTTCATTTAAGTTTAGGACAGTCCTTTACATCTCTGAATCTGAGGTACACTGCACAGAAAAACCAGCAAGGATGCATTTGGTTTGGCCAGCAAATGATCAACTCCTTTGTCACATCCACAGTTGTATGTGGTATGTTGCATGTCATGGGTTTAGATTTCACTAGACTATGAAGTGTGCATAAAAATTACAGGCTCACAGAATGCCTTGGGTTGAAAGGAACCTTAAAGATCATCTAGTTCCAAATCCCTCTTTTTTGTAAACAGATAACCAGCTGATGTAGACAGCAAATGATAAATGAGTTTCAAGGATTCTAGCCATTTCAAATTTGGGGTTGGCTCCTTGGTAGCACTTCTGGAAAAATCTATAATTTTCTGCACAGTTTTTGTAAAAGTTATGAAATATAATAAGCAACATTTCAGTTGGCAAAATCCCCCTTTCCTAAGTTCTAGCATCCACCACTGATTCTCTGAATAGAAGTTTACAAAGACTTGTAATGATAGCATTGATTGTTAATTAGCTACTTAAAATTTAGCAACTGCTCTTGGAAAGAGACAGCAAACATAAGATTTTTCTAAAATTTCTCTGACAGCGTGAGGTTAAACAAAACTTCTTTTATATCTATCTTACAACAAGCACTAATGGCACGAACATAAGATGTTATTATAGAATTGATCTTATTCTTAATAAACAATGCACTATTTTTTCCATACTTTTATCTATAACTTTGTCAATATAATGTCCCTAAGTAAACATTCAAAAGGGACAAGGAGTGGCTTTTGGCCTACAGAAGTTTTCCTTATTGATCAAACAATTTTGGCAGAAGTCATATTTTCATTTTCTTACTCTTCTTTTCTTGGATTATTTAATTTATAGGAGAGCATCATCAGAATAATTTAGCCTATTTAACTTTACAGCAATTAACCAGTAAAGCTCAGCAGAGTTAGCCTTTTTATTTAAAAAAAAATAATTTTGGTCATCTATTTTTATGTTACCCGTACACATGGACATAATTTGGTTAATCACATTAAAGATCAAATACTAGGTCATTGGAAAAGACTTTTTTTTAAGTATCAGAAAAAATAGTACTGAGTGTCATAAAGGCTCTTCTCTACACTGCTATCTCTGCAGTCCTCTCAGCCAGTAAGTACAAACTAAGAATCTTCTGCTCCTTTGTTAGTTTGCCATAATCGGCACTTCAGAGTGTTTTGCAAATGGATGACTTTTAATATACAGAATAGCTGGGAACTGAGATAAGAAGTTGCAGAATACCTCGAACAAAGAAGAGCCCCTTAAATTAAATCAGCATAAACTAAAGGTTCGGAATAATAGTTTAGTGGCATGATTATTAAGTAAACACAGGCACATACAAGGCACAAAAAGTCTCAGCCATTTGCCACATTTGATATGAATAGTACAGATTACGAATGCACAGATTATGAAAACGTAAGAGTTTGAGAGCCACAATTATAGAAAAGAGCCACAAATTATCTAGCCGCTTCATACAGGATGTATCCTCTCGTGCAAATAGAAAAAAAGCCCCACATTTAAAGCAGTTTTAGGCTACACTTGTCCAGACCACACCTTTGAAAACTAAGATTTTTAGAAACAAAATAACACATTTCTCATCCACAGCAGTAACTCCAGCTGGAATGCAGAAAAAACTCCCCAAGAATTCTGTATTATTCAGACATAAACCTCCCACCCATCCTCTGTACTTCAGTCATAAGTAATCATCCAAGATATGTGACAGTGTATGCCTTTCCTTTTTAGACATGGCAAGAACAAGACACAAATCTGACACTCCATCTGGACTCACAGCCAGTATATGGGATCAGAGTGGACCTGTGTCTCTGTTCAAAGATAGAGGGAGGGTATGGAGTTAAGGCAGGCATCTCCCCAGACTTGGAACCCTATTACCACTAGATATTATCCAGACTTCTAAAAAGTGAGTTTTAACTTCTTTCAATTACATATCTATTAATCAAGTCTAAAATAAGTCAATTCTAAACTTTTCTCTCAAAGTCTTAAGAGGTGATTCCATAGTTTTACATGAGACCTAAAGAATCCTTTTCTTAGATGATACATCTTCAGAAACAAGAAATTTCTCCATGTCATTTTGACTGAATTGCACAGTTTTGCAAAGGCTGAAATGACAGAATGCAGACTGCTCCGGACTTTGGTTGTTGCTAAGCTGATGTTTTTGAACAGTGCCTACCGCCTCTTCAAATAGCATAATCCTAGCACAACTCCCTCACTAACTTGTGAATTAGTTCATTAGCCCATAAAAAACAGGTTCTTATATTGGTATTTATTTTGTTACACGGATGAAAAGAATGACTCAAAAACAAACTGAAGTTTGGTCTAAGAAAGTCACAAAATGCCACCAAAAAGACCACAAACCTTTAAAAAAAAATCCCAGCTCTCAACAGTTATTCTTCAACAAAAGGTGCTTCCTATTATACACTTTCAAAAATTTTCTATGGTCTGCCTTCCATCAGTAAAATCCAACAAACAGTACCTGGAACATGAAGTCATTTGAGCTGGATGTTAGCTCTATGCTACCATTTTTTGAGAGAAACTACACAATTGCAACACAAGGCAATATAATAAAGTTAGATCTTTAGCCATTTAAATAACTGTTCAGAGTTCTTTCCTATAAGACACTTTCATTGTAATTCATAAAATGACAAACCTTGTTTATTAGATGCTCAGTGACCACTTCTCTTAGTCCAGTGTAGAGTTTTTCACCATGTTTATGCAACACCATTGTATACGCATTCCTATAGAGCTCCTCAAAACTGAGACCGCTATTGTTCTTACGCTGGATCTCTTGGATTGCATTTTTCAGAAGATCCCAAATGCTGTTCACATATTTCTCATCCATAGTCATCTGTAAAAATAAAACAATAAATTATTGTTTAGAATAAAACAGGAATATAGATAATAAAAGGTAATTGCCACATCTTGTTGATTTCATTATCAAAGCGTTTCTCGAACTTGTATTAAAAGACAGTATTTTTAAAACTAGCACAGATTTCAAGAAATAGTTATGAAAATTATAATTTGTAAATGTCTAATGCTTTTGGCTTGCAGAGCTGCAAATCCACAGAACCCAGCTCCCAAGTCTTTGTAGGTGGAAGGGCAGGTAATCATGGATATTAGTCTCTTCCCTACTCCTCCTCCACAGTGCTAACCGAGATAGATGGTTAACTTTCATTCCATATTAACATGTGACTTCCTAAATTGTACTGCAATACCGACCTGCTTCACCAGACCCCAAATCAACCTGTACAATAAAATGTAATGTGCTTCAAAGTATGATAGAAACGTAAAGCAGTACTGAGACTGCAAGTAAGTGTAGCAAAAAATATGAGATGTCAGTATTGCTTAAAGTTTGTGATTCAGCCAAGTTTCATCACGCAACTGAAAAAAAATCCCACTTTTGAACTGAACCAATTTTAAACGTGCAAAATTTAAAGTTAAGTTTGGTTTACTTTATACAAAAACAGGAACCAAGTTGGTGTTTTACATCTAAAGAAAAAGGCTGAAGAGGGAAAAAAAGCTGCTATGCCCAGAATTACCGTGGAAAAAGAAAACACCCCAGACACCAATCTCCCAATACCCCAGATACCAACCTACCAATAATGTCCAAATAGACTTGAAAATAAGAGCTAAAGCAGTAAAAGAGTAAAGAATTATGGTATGATATTACAGCGGAAAATCATGACCACTTGCAGTCTACATCTCCTTCCCCTTCCACCCAAAAAACATTATTTGAATAGAGGAAAAATATAGGAAAACTGTACTTGGCTGCATTTGTAATCAAATAATTATTAGCAGGTCTTTTTTCATTACAAGTATATTTTTACATACATTTTCAAAATACCATATTAACTTTTCTAGGCATTTTAAATAAAAATTAAAGAGAAGTCATTCCCTTCCTTGAGAGAGAATGGGTTGCTGAAAAAAATCAAAACAAGACAACACACAAGCCTCCATCCTGCTTATCTTTTGAAGCTTCAGTTAAATAAAAAGATTTTTATGATAAAAACAATCCTTTCGCTACTTTTCCCACTCCTCTGATACCAGATTCACTAGACTACTAAACTCTGTGTACCAAAAACTTGCGATATACGGCATCATATATTGAAATATTCTCAGCTCCTGTGTCCCAAAAGTAAAGCCTCAAAATAACAGAGGAATGGCAGATGGAATGTCATGTGTCCCTCCACACTTTTTGCTTATTCTGCTATGTATAATATTGAAAGGTCAGTAATTTTGTTTTTAATTTGCATTTTCTACATTGGTGCCTCTTCAGGGAAATTATTTTCTAAAGCCTTCCTGAGCCAGCAATTTTACATGTACTGATAATGAAGGCAACTATTTAGATTTGCAGACAGCAATCCAAGTAAAAGCTTTTGAGTTTTCCTTTCAAAAAAATGAGGTTTTGTTTTCAAACAAAGCACAAACTCAAACCAACACTTCCCAATGCCCTTTTCTCCCCTTGCTAATCAAAAATCTCCAAGTCAACATGACCTTTTTATCTCAACTGCAATTTAATTGCACACAGTGTTTTAAAAAAGGTGTTATCTGTATAAACCTGGCACATCACAGGGCGTTCGTTTGCAGAGGTATTACAGCACTGCTGCTTCCGGCCTCGGCACAGTGAACAGTTCCTAATGGGTAAAGCAGCACATCTGATGACTCGGATCCCTCTAGGAAAAAGCTAAACATGAACTGTTCAATTCTTCTACTTTTAACACAAATGCTATAAAAATGAAGGGATGACTAATGTTATTTGCTCCAAACTCACTAATACAAATGAACAAAGAGCTTTCTGCCACTTAACAATTGACACACCACAAGCTGCTCTGGAAGCCCAATAAAGGTCCAAAGAAGGTAATTCCAACGAGTACACACCTCCATGGGATAAATAGACAGAAATATTTGAAAAAGTATTATAAACTTATTACCTTTTAGGAATAAGCATGAAAGACTCTACTTTTCAATGTAGCTTCCTATTCTGCTAATGGCTTAGATTAACATCTGTGAGGTTTTATGGAAACTGGTTTGCTCAAGTTCTAGGATATCAACTTAGAAGAGCACTGTCTTCCAAAAAAGCTCTGGCACAGCTGGCTTGTTTGCAGTGGTGTTTTCTAACAAAGCAGACTCCTAATACTTTAAATAATTCCATTCTATTTGGCAGTAAGTCACTGCAGTAAAGTTTGAGCAAAAATGTATTATTTCCTCTCCACTGCTGAAAAGTTTCGTAGCATTTGAAAAGAAGAGCTCTTCCTGTATTTTCAAAGGTGTGGAAGAATTGCAATGACTAAATCTACCCTTGGATTATTTAACTCATGGGTTCATCTCTTTTCACCCCCCTTCCTTAGGTCAGGCCTTTATGAAGATTTAAAACCCCAACAACTAACAAATAAGTAAAGTTTTTGATGCTACTAGAACATTCTGGCATTTTTCAAAATTCTGTACAAAAGCATCTCTGAAAACACTACTAGAGAACCGTGATTCTAATCCCCTGGTCTGACTCAACAGTGAAGATTTATGCAACTCAAGATCCCTCCCCAAGTCTGTGAGTGATAGACTTCCACAAATACGAATACAACATCAGAGCCCAGATGTTCTTCCATGTTCATTCCCAGATTTCTTTTAATGGTGATATTTTTAAAATTAACTCCACAGTTTTAATACAGCTACCTTGCTTGTGTCTTGTATGCTTGCAGATTTAAGCAGAACCCAGACTGCTGCTTCTGCTGGTGCTTTGAAAAAACACAAACACACAGGTTTGGAAAGGCTTTTAGAAGCAAAATCCCAGTAATTTCAGTAGTGTCTACACCCAGATTCACCAAGATAGTAAGAAGCCAGTGTCCAAATAGAGGAAATGTGTTAACGCATTCCCGCTTATCTGAACATTACCTTTCTTGGGGAATGGGAGAGAGACCAAGTCTGTTATTGGCAGCAGACAGAGCTGTTTATAAGAAGCCGCTAGTTGGAAAACTTCCACAAACTGCTGCCCAAATGCTAATGATTCAAAGATGCAACTTGAGCACAAACATCTGAACTCAGAGTGGAGCACTAGTACATCTTGAAGAAATTAGACTAAAATGTCAGTGTACATGAAAGTGCAATCATTTCACAAAAAAGTCTGCAAAGGACTCAAAAGATCCTTTATTCAACAGTACTGCAGCCACAGTGCAGTACACTCAAGCCCCTTCCTTTATCCTATTAAACATCACCAAGACCAAATAAACAATCACCCTCGGCAATCTATTGCCATTATCACCCAAAAAGTAGGTAAAGCTGGAAAAAGTCCTGAACAGAGTTCTCAGTGTCTCCCTCCCAGAAGTTGACACTACAGGCATCTCTTCCCAGTAACCTTCCGGTATTCAACCACAACTGTTGAACAGCTCAATTCTAGTTGTTTTCTGATTAACATTAACCTCACACAAAATATGATCACACTCCTTCTAGTCACATAGTTCAAAGGGAAGTGTAATATCCTGTCCCTAAGAAGGAAGAACAAACTCATGTGTTAATACCTGCTGGGGCCAACTGGCTGGAAAGCAGATTTGGCAGAAAAGAACAAGGAGCTCTTGACAGACATCAAAATAAAGATGAACCAATGGGCCCCTGAGACAAAGATGATTTATGGTGTCATAGGCTGCATTTGGAGGAGTGCTGGCATCAGGTCAAGGGTTCTATGCAGCACTGGAGAGACATGTGGAGTACTGTGCCCAGTTCTGGGATCCCCAGTACAAGAGAGATATTAACATACTGGAGAGAGTCCAGTGAAGAGTCACTAACAACCCCCTGAAGCACTTCTTATATGAGGAAAAGCTGAGAATCAGCCTAGAGAAACACTGCAGGAGTTAAATCAGTGCATACAAAACCCAAAAGGAGGGTGTACTAAAGAAGGAACCAGACTCTTTGCAGTGGTGCCCTGTACCAGATACCATGTACCAGTGGTACCTGGACCAGATACAACAGGTACAAACTGAAATACAGGAGATTCCCTCTGAACATGAGTCAAAAAACTTTCTTATTGTGAGGGTGACCAAGCACTGGCACAATGACACTGGGTAGTCTCCATCCCTGGAGATATTAAAAAGCCATTTGGATACACACCTGAGCAATACTCCTTACACTCTAAGTGACCCTGCTTGAGAAGTGGGGC
This sequence comes from Formicarius rufipectus, assembly GCA_013399695.1. Classification (NCBI taxonomy): domain Eukaryota; kingdom Metazoa; phylum Chordata; class Aves; order Passeriformes; family Formicariidae; genus Formicarius; species Formicarius rufipectus. The sequence goes on from VXAU01000760.1 coordinate 2,489,709, forward strand.
TGGACAAGACTACGTCCTGAAGTGCCTTCCAGCCTCAGTGACCATGGGATGTGGTGATACACATCACAGCTGTACACTGAGGCACTCGGAAAACCAGGGCTCCCTGAGTAAATGTGACCTTCTAAAACTGCCAGTACCAGTCTTCCAAAGGAAATGTACTGTGGGATAACAAAGGTGAGCAACAAAATATTTGTGGTCCCCAGTGGAACCAGGTATTTATTCCCTAACTTATACCAAATACAGTCAAAGAACAACAGCAAAACTCCCACATTCACAAACATCCAACAGATGTACTGCTGGAAATTCATATCACTTTGCATAGAAATAAATGCTTTGGGATGTAATTTCCATTTGATACCCTTTAACTTTTACAACAGTTCCCTTTGGACAAAACTTGATTTCATATTCTTGTCAGTTGATCATTTTGCACTTAACACTACAGAGCTTGCTCCTCTTACTATTATTATAACCATGCTTGAAGTGCCGTGAACTGCAAGAAATCAGACGAGCAAACTAACAGCCTGCAGTATTCTAGAACTTACTTTTACTGGAAGCCACTATTTAATCCTCTTAACAAGACATAAGAATGAAGTAACTAAATGTCTGACAGAAGCTCAATAGGAGTACCCACAAAGCAAGAACAGGAGACACGAGAATGAGTACTCTCTAGTGACCACACACAGCCTATCGTTCTTCTTGCAGAAGAAATTTCCAGCCAAGTTCTATAAAGTTCTCACACAGGTATCAGGCCAGACAGGCCACTGTTAATTCTCAGAAGCTTTGGACTGTCAACACACTTGAAGAATATTTTTACTTTCAAAAGAGTCACAAACACTACTACTCAATGTTTCTACAGAGCAGCTGCAGAGTGTTTGTCACAATTCTACATACTACCAGGTGAAACATGTTGATCTGAAAGTGATTACTTTTACACAACAGTGTTTCTCAAAGTTGTCAACAAATGCAGCCACCTGTCTCATTCCTTTTCATGACATCATTTACAGGTCTAATACCACAGAACCCTGGAACAAGAACCAACAGAAACTACAGAATGCAGGTGTTTACCTCTCTGCCTTGAAGGAAGTGAGTAGATAACAACAATTAGAGTTAGTGAGCAGTGCTGGGAGTAAACATTTGTACCTAATAATTGCAGCCTATTCTCACTCCCCCATTTCCTATCCCTCAGCAGACAAAATGAGCAACGTCTGACTGTTGTCATCTAAAGCTGCCACCACAATGGTCCTGACCCACAGTCCAAGAGGCAAAGGAGACTGTCACCAATGTCTTCAATTCCATTGCAAGATAGGACATTCATCAAGACGGTATTAAACAGTCTGTTACACAGTAACTCAGCATCCTTAGCCTGTATCCTTCATTCTAGATGAAATTGGGCTGAGGTTACCCAGAAAAGGGCAAGAACAGCCCATTTCCTGCCTCAGAATCTAATCACTACTCCAATTTTTATAAACCCTTTGAATATAGTTCATTTAAAAGACAAGAATTTAGAGTGACAGAGATAGACTGCCTAGCACTTGCTCCAAGAATATATCTGAAAAATGGCATATTAAGATATGGAACTACATATTCTTCAACCACAGCACAATGTACTCCTATTAATGACAAATGAAGAGCTCAATACACATACTTGTCTGAGCTCTGAAGTTTTCATCACGTGTAACAATGAGTATATCTGGAAGATGTTGGCTCAATCTCTCACTCTCACATTGTCCACATATACTCTCACAAATAAAAAACCTCATCTCTGAACAACTCAAAGCACCATCCAAAAAGTTCCTCAATAATGCTGTCTGAACAGGTTGGCTTCTACACAGCAAAACATGACTAGAAGAGCAGAGAAGGAGCATGAAGAAAGTAAAGGGCACACTGTCTCCCTGCTGTTTGCCTGAATCAGGCCTATTACTTCACTTTGGACATCTGTCAAAAGAGTCCCAGGGAAGTGAGAGAAATGGGGTACCAAGACTGGTCCTGCTAAGCAGACTGCAGCTCCTGGGCGACCTTCTGCAACAATCGAAGATGACAATACAGCATTATCTACATCTCCTAAGGAGTGTCAGGAAATGCCTATTACACTGCTATACTCCCTCAGAGGGTGTGTGTGGTAGGGGGAATCTGTGCCTATAGCTTGTTTATGACACCTGTCAGTTATCATTCACAAGATTAAATATTGACACCATATTTAAGATCTGTTTTCTTCTTCACTCAGGCTTTGATATTCAAAGCCTTACCCTTGTTTGAGTAGGCAAACCCGACACTAAACTTCTCCAGACTCCTCCTGCAAGGAATACACATGGCACCGTCTTCCCTTCCAGGCTCAGAAGATGAGCTGAGTAACCAGTGCTGGGAGTAATCCCATAAAGGGCAAGGGAAGAATTAAGTCTAGTCTCAGAACCAAAAAGCTTCACGCCTCTGCAGGGAAGGGCTCCGTGACAATACCAGTAATAACCACGCAGGAATTGTAATATCCACCTCTCCTCCCAGGCTTTACTCAGCAGAAGCAAGCAGAACACACTATTTAATCAATAAGGAATCTTCTTTGTCAAATGAAACATCCAAGAGCTGCAGGATTCTAGGCAAAAGATTTTCCTTCTTCACTTTGCTTGCATGGGTTCTGCAGCACTGAAAAGTTACTGGGCCATCACAGGGCAGATGGGTTAAATAGACTAAAAAGTGATTGTTCCTTAAAAGGAGGAGTTGTACCTCCTGCACAGGGATTGACAGACTTGGTTTACCTCCAAGGCACTGTCTCAGAGCATGCTGGTCTCATCACAAAACAAGTGCTGCCTAGGGCGGGAGCTTCGAGAGGAATGCGATTGGCAGGTTGGTTTTAAGCTTGATAGCAAACTGTAAAATGCTCCAAGAACTTCCTTTTCAAGCAAACCTTAATCCCAGGAAAAAAAAATTTGTTCCTCCTCTCAAAAGGTAACATTTGCCTGCATTATAGGTAGGCCTGACAGGAGTTTCACTACACAACAGCAATTTAACAGTCTACACAAAAAGTTTAAAACAAGTCTTGAATAGAAAATGTCATACTGCAATAACAGTTTTGACATGTTTAGGCAACTGAACAAATTTAAGGATCACTTTTATCTTCCCTATTTTAGGAATCAATTCAGAAGAATGATCCTGAACTAATCAATTGAGCTGCCAACATACCTCTTACTCTAGATTTCAACTGCTATTTAATACAGTTCTTTTGCTTTTCCCAAGTGTCCTTCCTCAACTTCAGTCTTGCAAATAAGTGGAACGTAATATCCTAAAGGGGAAAAAAATGAGAAAAACAACTGCTCTCAAATACCTGTTTCATCTGAACTACAGCTATGAACTATGTACACAGCCATCATTTACATATAAACACAAGGCAAAAGATAATGTAAAAGTTTTTGTATCATTTATTTAAAAACCATAAAAACAGACACTCAGAAGAGGCAAACGAATATAAATTGAAACACAAAGTTACACAGTGGTGATTCTATGAACATAAACAACTTTCCTTTTATAGACCTTCTCATACTTCCCAACACTAACTCAAATTAAGTGTTTCTGACTACTAATGAGCAACTACAAACTAAGTCACACTCCCAAAAAACAACATACAGGTTAAATTTGCAATTTACGATGCTCAACTCCGAAAATGCACCTTTAGTCACTCCCACTGACACAGACAAAAAGAACTCTCATTAATACAGACAAAAGCAGACTATTACTCATCTGAGTGGGCCAATGAAAAATGAGTACTAGCTCATCAGTCTAATTTTTCATATGTTTATTCATATCATCATCATCATGGCTAGACTTCGTGAATGAAGATTTGGGAGGGTTTTTACCCACGCAAAGTGGGTGAATCCCTCAAGCCTGCGCAGTGGATTTTTTAGGTGAGGTGCAGCGTGTGCAGAACTGGCCCCACCCTTTACTCCTGAGGTTCATCTGCCAGGGCCTGGCGAGCTTGCATGGTGACAACGAGGTTCTCAGGATGTAGGTTTGGTTAGAGTATGCTTCTCTTAGATGGATGCCCTGACAGGGCTAAGCGAGCTCCATCTGCCCGGGTTTGGAGTTAGAGTTGTCCTTCTCCTAGGATGGCTGCCGGGCGGCTGACGAGCCTATCCTGCCTGAGGTTTATTCATATATACGCATTCACACAGACAGTCTTTAAGGGTCTGTATAAAAACTGTATCAAGTAAATCATGGAATTTTCAGCCAGTAAATACTACATCTGCCGTCACTTATACAAAGCTTAACTGTCTCTTATACACCCATCTGTCTTCCTACTTATTTTTCACAAGACCCAAATCCCTTGAAATACACGTATGCTTTAGACAGCAAGGACTGGCACATGTTGCCCTTGAACAGGGCTGGATATTGAGAAAAAGCAAAGAAAACACACCAAAATTAACTTATTTTCAACAGTCTTTCTATGTTGCTACTAATTAGACTAGAGACTTTATACTAGTTGCATGCTTTATCCAAAGAGGACAGTAATGTTTAATTAGAACACAGAAATCCAAATTTTTAAATTACCTCATTACCACAGCATCTGCAGACAAATCTGAATGCCTTTCCAAATATCAAGAGACATCAGGTGTGAATAAGCAAACCTCCCCCTGCCACAATGCAAGCTTCTGCCCACCTGACATTACAATATGAAACTTGCTTTTAAAAAGTTGTATTTAAAAGACAACAATTAACTGGTTTTATTGAAGCTTCTAGAAGAACTGAACTGGTAAGAGGCTAAATATGGGAAGTTCTAGGTCAAAAGACAGTTGTCAGTGCCACAGAATGGAAGTGCTTATGCAGCCAAAATAGCAACATTGCCTGTATTATTAAGCAAGGTTCTTTTAAAAGCATTCAATGACATTTCTACAGTGTTCATTACTACAGCACCAGAAAATGGAGGAGGATTATAAAACAACTCCAATGAAACTACTTACTTGCTGAGAACACTTCAAACTAACTAGTAGAGAAGAACCGCCTATACTGCTGAAACTTCCCTTACTTATTTGGAAACTGCTAGAGTAGAAGTCTAGGTCTGAGTTTACAGTCCAAAGTCTGACCTTTCAAGTTTAGCTTTGCTAATTAACAGAGGCATTTTCAGGCATGAAGTAAAGTTTTGGTTTATTTCAGTAGATGTATCGACCACTTATGGTACAAGTAACATGTGGGGAAAAAAAGAGTATATCATCTCAGGATTGTGTAACTCAAGAAAAATCCATTCTGAATCAGAGGAATATAATGAATTTTACACCAAAAATCTACTAATTCCCTCTCTCCTGCTCAAAACAATAAAAACTAATATCAGTATTTTGAAGACTAACAAGAAGTTCAGAGTCCTCTTGATTCACTTTAGATGTAGTAAGCCTGAAATAACTTTCCTCAAATTAAAGCAATGGAGAGAAGGGAAAAAAAAAAACCCAAACCTAGTGTAACAGCAGGAAATATGTTCCTGAAAGTAATACAACAGCTTTGTTTCTATCCTAAACAAAGTTGGTATTAAAAGAAAATATTTGAACCTAATTAGAAAAGCAGAATATGGAACAATGAAAAGATGAATTTCTGGGAGTGAATCATCCCTCTCATATGTCAGTAGGATCCTGGAGGTCTAGAAGGCCTGGGGAGGGACAGGTAGTTGTGCATGTCAAGGGCTCAGCAGTTTGTCGGTGGCTGTCAAACAGGTTCTTATCAAAGGCAAAATGACAGACAGTGGAAACAGTGACATAAAATTTTATAAATTACTGGGCAAACATTTCCCCTTTTACAAAAGGGGCCAAATCCTAAAAAAGTCATTCAAGTAAATTAGTATTACAATGCAATAAAGGTTTATAACAGCCAAGGACATGCTTTTCAAAATCTGAGCACTACGTGACTATAAGCAAACTACCACAAAGTATGTTCAACTCCGAATTTCCTCAAAGTAGCTTACTCAGGATAAGAGGGCATGTGCCAGCTCTTAAGCTGCAGGAGGAAAGGGGCTCAGGCCCCTTCCACTGGAGCTACTTACAATTTACTAAAGGCTGAAAGCAGAAAGGGAAACTGGTTACCCATAACCTTACAAGATTTACTAAAGATTGATGATGCCTGGAGAGCTCAAATTTCAATGGGATTTAGGTTCCTTTTACAGCAGTGTGGGATTCAGCATTCCAGGTAATGTGTAGCAGGTTGTCTCGGAAGTGCTGTAACTGACAACGAGTCACTGTCAGCAGAATCAGCATCATTACACCCCAGACTGCTACCAGTATCACAGCTAGCTCTAAACTCATAGAAGTATTTCTTTTTTTATTGTTCAGTTTTTTGGTTGTGAGGTTTGGGGGATTTTTGTTTCATTTGTGGGGAGGGGGGACATTTGGATTTTTTTAGCCAAGTCAAAATAGATTATAATTTTGATTCAGTACATCATCATATGTCTATTAGTTTTAAGATCATCACTCAATAAGCACTAAAAAGGAAAATTAAATGGCCTTAATTTAATAAAGGAAAAACTCATGAGGGTTTTTTGGCAAATCTTTTGTATTGATGACTAGGACAATATTAACATTATAAGAACCTTAAAGAATAACAGAGATGTTGCATGTCTTAATCCCATTTAAGAACTGTCAGAGGAAAGGGCAATGCTACTCTGCACATCCATACCATCTTCTGTGGAAGGCACTGATTCTCCTCAGGGGTATCATCTCTCCAAGTGAAAAAATCCATTAGTTCATTAACTTTCCAGCTTTGATGACCTGAATTCAGAAAGCTTCCCTGAGCCACAAATGGCCCACTCCTTGCTTACCCAACACTCAATGCAAATCCCACAAGAATTATTTCTGAGTTTTTTCAATTAACCTAAAAGTAGCTCAGTATTTTACAATTGTTAAAAAATCAACACTATTTAAAGAGGAAATCACTAAAATACACACTAACTTATACAGATTGTAACCACATTTCCTGTAGTCATTTCAAAACAAGAAACACAATGAAAGACTTGGGGGAGATGAAGGAAGAAAGGGGGATGGTGGGGCTGAAGGGCCTTCAGAGGCTTTGCGGGGGGGTCATGACAACTTCACCTTCATAATAACAGCAGCACGATAATTTGAGAACTTGCACAGAAATAGAAAAATAAAATCTGGTAGACAGAGGCCAACAGAGGATAATTGTTTTCCCCTCCAGCTTACTTCAAGGAGGGAAAGGAATACACACGTAATAAATCACTAACAGATTTACAGATAATCAATACCCCTGTGTTCTGACAATAACCTCTCTCTGGGGGATTTTTGCACTACATCATGCAAACACCATGACTGGATGCACAGATCAGCAGTGACTGGAAGATTAACACTAACACCAAAATGATTGCAGTAGAAAAAAATTCAGAGCTACAACAGGAAATTAAATCCACATATATAATATAAAAAGCCACCAAAAAGGTCCACTCAGAGGCTACAAACACTTTCAAAACAAAAGTAGTGTCAAAGTAAGAAGTACTTATTTCAAGAAAGACTCTTCACATACAAAATGTAAGAAACACACAATCTATACTCAAACTACATGTAGTCTAAGAAATTAAGGTTATGAATTTTTTATTATATGTCTGTCCAATCTTATGATATTCACATGTATAAGTTACTGTTTTCATTTACGTTTATTAACACTAATATTAAACAAAAATTGGCATTTCCACAAATTTATCTCATCCATAATCATAAATAAAGTTATCTGCACACATTTTGCATAGTATTATACTTTATTTAAACTACAAGCAAGGCAGTTTCAGCCCTCAAACACTAATGTTATGCACAGCTAATTAAATAATTCAGGCCACTCCACTAAAACAGCATCCAAATGCATTTATTACAGTTCTGTCCTCCATGCTGTACTCAGGTATTAAATGTATTTTCTTCCTTCCCTAAAAGATGAAAAAGACAATATAGGGGTTCTTTTAATAAAAGTCATCTAACAGTATTTACTTATCCTGAGATGCTAGTACTGGCACCTTCACAAAAGAGACAGCAGTGATTTAAAAATTCTACTAGCTTTAACTGGCCTTCAGAAAAATAAAATAACCTTATGATTAAAAGCACTTTTGGCCATGCCATAGTTTTCTACTACAATATTTTCCTACTCTATGTTTACACAAAACCTGACTCAGAATGAAAAATATGAGCTTACTTCTCTCTAGTGCTGCTTTTCCACTTATACAGCTACTAGAAATCAAAGATAAGATCCAGTGATCATATGCACAAGGTCAGGAACCTATTTTAGACTGCTACACTAGCACTGAGAGTTTTATGAATGGACTCAATCAAAGTATCTTAAGAAAAATCTGTCGCAGTCTATCACAAAATGTTTTCACCACATACAGAGAGACTATCTGACACTGCACATCAGTCATGGTGATGAAAATTTAAAAGCAACTGCACTAAGACTACCTGCCCTACAGATCAAAGCCAAAGGCTTTATAGTACCTGTTTGAAATTGTGAAAAATGGGGTCACTTATGCTGTATATACCTGCCCAGAACAGATTAAAAGAAAAATTTTAAGAACTTGTAGAGAAGTGTTACATAGTATTTCTTATTATAACTATTCATGTAGAATATCAAAAATTCATCAGTTTACTGCAACTCTCAAAGTTCTTTTATACAATGCTACCAGAGAAACACAGTAATTCCTGTTCAATAATGCATTACTACACAACACAAGAGTGAGGGGATGGAGAGGCCTAACAAAGCCACTTGAAAAAAACTCAGATTAAATTAGCCAGTATAAACATCCTAACAGAACGTTGGTGGCATTAACTTTATACTCCTGCACAAAAATCAAGCAAATTTCAAAGGCAAGACTCATAAATGGCAGTACTCTCTCCAGTGCCATGCAGAGACACTTGTTCAAAACCCTAGACCAACAGGAATGCTGACTGCTCAGAACTTAAGACCCAGTTGACTAAAGAAAATCAAGAAAAATTGCTACTGAAACCTGAACATCTACAGAGCTCAGGAATGCTACCGAGATTAGATTAGACAAAAACTAGAAGATAATATGCACAGTGTGTTACAAAAAACCCCAACCAAACAAAAAACAACCTACAGCTACTAAGAGACTACCTTGGAATTAGTGCTATCACCCTCTTACAAGCTGTAAATTTATTAGGACATTCAGGTTGCTCATTAAATAATTAAAAAAAATAATTGTGAAAACTGGAAGGACAAGATTAACTGTCCAGTGAACAGCAAGTATTTCTCTATTTTTCTTAATCTGCACCAAAACACACTTTCCTCCTTTGAATAAACTAAACAGTGTTTTAGTTTTTTTGTTTATTTTATTTGTAGGGTATAAGCCTACTACAGTTTTAATTATGACTACTAACCTACCATTATTGTGAACACTACATGAGTTAATAGCTAAGATGCTCTTAGAAATATGTTTGAGAATATAAAGCCATCAAGATTTACCAGCCAACCACGGAAACATGGAGTTAACTAAGTGATCTTGCAGCACTCAGTGGGTTCACATTATTTTCTTCAGAGCTGAAAAAGCCTGCAGTAAACCACCCCCCAGTTCCACCCTGGTCCCACCCTCCTTGCCTCTCCACTCCCTCACCAGCACAGCATGCAGGCTCGAGGGACTATAAGCCAAAGCAGAAATACACGTACTGCTTACATAACTCC